>JAAGNO010012675.1:7310-28425 GCA_033439905.1 Ceryle rudis | reverse complement strand
CCAAAGAAACAATTTGCTAAATATTAATAAAACCCCCCCTTATTTATATTGGAAGTGGAACAAACTTATATTGGTTCAGTTTTGACTGGGGTGAGGTTTTCTTCTGTAAAACAGATCACTGACATGACAAGTACAATAAAAACATTCACCTGCTCCACTTACACTGGAAAAAAAGTATATGGACTTCAGTGCATGTTGATATAAATTATATTAATTCATCCTTCAGAGAGATAATTTGTTTATGTGACCATATTTTCAAAACTTCTGTCGATGTAGCATCCAAAAATGCATAAATATACTATTATGTACTGCAGATGTCCCTTGTGTCTGATAGCAGTGTAAAAACTAACAAATAGCAATTATCTGAGCAGCTGCATTTTATGAATACAGAGTCGTCCCTCAATTTTGAAACCATAATGAAATCCTCAGTAGTTTTCATAGTGTTTTCCTGATCTTCTTTTGACAGCAACATGGTAGGAAATGCCAAATTCTGTACCACAGTTACTGATTACACATCAGCAGCACAGCATTGTACATATTATTTTAGGCTGTGCTTTTCATGGGACACCTGTTTGCAAGCATAGGTTAAACTGTAAAAATCTTAATACTCACTGAGATGAGGACAGCAGTTTTAAAGATAATGCACATCTGAATAAGATAGTGTTCAACATTCAGACTCCATTATTAGATATCCCTCTAAGGCTTAAGGACATAGAGGAAAGACAGAACTTAATTGGAAATCAGGTCGGACTGAATAGTAAATGAAATATGTAAACCCCTTTTTACCAATCCACTTTGCTAATTTACCTTCTTGAGTCTACTCTTAAATTGACATATATAATTATAATCCATAAAATATCAAGATACATATTTAACACTAAGTACAAGTTCTTATATTTGAAGCAACCTTAGCATAAATGTCTCCAATAAGCGTTTAATTTAAATTTGACAGTTCCTCTGCTAATTAGAAACCAATAGATTTGTAAAAGCGTAGCTATTAAACATTAGTATAGCACTTACAAATGACAAGTTCAGCTCCCATGTAACCAATTCAAAGTTATATAAACAGTAAGAGTTTGAGTTCTCAGGCATTTAGTCCAATTCCTTTGTATTTATGTAGTTGTATTTTTCATGATGGTTTCTGCAGAGCTTGAGGACTAGGTATTAAACAGTAGAAGGACACAGAAAGCAGGGGTTTGCCTACTCATCCATCATATCAGTATTGAAAAAGGCAGCACAGTGTATGGCATGTACTGAATGTACAACAATTAACCATTAATACCTTTATGTTTCATTCAACGCATTAATAGGCTCCTTAGTCTTGGATCGTTAGTTTCTGTATTTGTGTGTGTGCCTAGCTGAGATCCAGCTTCACTTGCTTGTTATGTACTTACCTTGTTCTTTCAGAAAAAAAAAGAAAAAAAGAAAGAAAAAAGCATAATATGGGTGCTCTCATAGACGGGAAACAAGATATCTGCTCCTCATTTACCATCGTTTCCTGTAGGAAGGCAGCATAGATGTGGAGGACAATAACATGTGAGAATTGACTCCCAAGCACACTGCATTACAGAGTGCAGTTGAATTCAGCACATTTTAACAAGCACAGAATTTGTATCTTTGTAAACACAGTGGATTTTCTGAGGCAGGGTATGGTTTAGCGGTAAATGGAATGCACCTATGGAATGTAGTAGTAATAGTGTTTGAAAATAGCTTTGCTTTAGAGGGAAGATCCATAATGTATATTGCAAGGTCCATAATGAGAAAAGATGACGCCATTCACTATTAAGCTTCCAGATGCAGTTACATTTCATGGTTATATAGGGGATATGCCAAACATACATGCATAGACATATATATATGTACACATATGAGGGTTGAGGAGTCCCTAGGAGGACTGGATAGGGACAGTCAGGCCTTGTGGTGGTCTCTTGGCCATGGCAACATGTCCATCTGAATATCTTAAAAAACCTTTAAGTGTAAGACTTGATTTTACATTGCACACAGTTGAGTAACTCCATCTGGAATTACATATATCCTTATGTTCTAGTACTTCCTACATGGTTTTACATATACTGTAAAGCATCACTTTCCTGATCATAAGTAAAACCAAATTATTTTTGAAGGGTAAATGAAGCTTGAAATTATTTTTTTTCTCCTGAAACAGTCATCAGAAGGACTGGAACAGGTAATGGAATATGCAAAAGATGACTATTGTTGAATTTGCAGTGGGAAGCATCCTGCAGTTAGTCCAGGACTGATTGTTGACTTTGCACAAATAGAAAACCCACACATTCCTTTTCATTTCCCAGTAACAGCTAAAGGAGGATTTGCAAGGAAATGAGATGCTTGTGACCTGTTTATACTATCTTTAGAGAAAGGAAAACATAGGGCAGAAAAAATTTTTTGTTTCCTTCTCTTTTTCTCATACTGGACAGCATCACTGAATTAGTAAATGAGTGGTAATGAAGTGTGGTAAGGGAGATTTTGATACAGTTTGTTCCCTTACAGAGGAAAGGGAAACAGAAATGAGTGTCTCAATCTTTTGATTTTAAGCCTGTGAAATTATCTCCAATGTTGTAATAATAATATATATGTTAAAAAGTTTATAATCTTCATTTTAGCATTTGGTTATACAATGATTGTATAACCAGAGGGAGATTCCTGAGCTCCCACTGGCCCTGTATTTTTATGAGCTTGTGATCGTGAAACAAATTGCCTCTTTTTATTGCCTTTAACCCAGCTAGGACACACTATTTATCTTTGGAGATATATGTAATGTGGATATTTTAATCTACATTTTTAGGTGAGGTAGCATATTGTTTGGACCTGCTTTCTTCATCCATTCATTTATTTTCCCTCACAGATCATGTAGAGGCTTATTTTTTTCTTAGGCAGTTATGATTTAAACTCCTAGAAAAGTATAAATAAACTGTATCCTTAAAATATAAGAGGTAAACACTGCTGTTTTCTTTGCAACAACCACTGAATACAAAAGCTATCAGATTGTGTTATGACACTTCCCATAGGAACACCAAATGTTGGTTTATGAATGTCATTAATATAATATGCAAATGATCTGTTTGGCTTTTGCTCCTCTATTTGGGTTAACCTAGTCAGTCAGTCAGATGTTACTAATGAGAAAGCTGATGAAAGCTTATCCAGCTGCTGAGAAGGTCAATAAAATGAGAGACCTCTCTTTCTTTTCACTTGCCCTTTGTCTAGAATGCTTCATGTAGTAATGTTTTGGCTGATTAACTGAATCCATCTGTGTATTAATAGGGGAATGTGAAGCAAGTTGTTATAACATTTCCTAAAAAAAAATACATCTATCATAATATCAGCTATTATAAAATGATTTAACTTTATTATATTTGTATTAATAAGAAGTTTTCAAAATAAAACAAAGGTAACAAATTAGGAAGGTTTCTTATAATAAGAAAATGCATTTCATCATAAAGACTGCTTTCTAGAAAAAAAAAGCAAAATACTAGAAGGCCCTTCAAGGCAGAGTCGTTTGCTTTTCAGTCTTCTTTTTCAGTTCTTCATTTTTCTCCCAATATGTTTTTCAATCACTTTTTTCAAAGGAACAGAAGTGAAATTTAAGTTCAACTCTTCCTAATTAAACTCTATACTGCTGTGTAGACACAGAATGCTAAAATCTCTTTAATTTTTTTGATCTTTACATAAGCCAGTACTTACACAGGGGTTCGAAACTCTCAAAAAGAATGATTCAGTGCTGTCTGGATAGCATTAGAAATGTCTGTTGCAGAGATCCTTGTAACAGAATCTTCAGCCGAATCCAGATAGACTCCCTGAATCACTTTTCTTCTTGGCTCTTGTACTCCAGCCACCCACAGTTCTGCATAACCATTCCAACAACACCTGTAATCCCTCACTATTGATTGTCTTAATCTAAATACAAAATACCTCCTAATTATCCTACCTATGTAAAAAAGACTGGTTTATTTTATGATTTCTGCATCTGCAGTAACAGTCTGTACTTACAGTTATGTACAATTTGGTCAATTCTACAATTCAAAACCACTAGAGGTTCCCTGGGACAGTCTGAGTCTCCACCCAGGATATGAATATGCATATTTAAACATACAAATTGGTTTATGCACAGCAGAAGCTGCCTGGGGAAATCTGTAGACCTTTCCAAAATTCCCAGCTGGAGAGTTCCTTTAGCAATTAGTCAAATATTTTGTTATGAAGGAGACTGGGAGGTAAGTCAATCACCTTGTCTCAAGTGGGTCCCTTATCTCAAGCCAGTCCATGAAATCTATGCAGTCTCTGTGCAGAAACCATCTGGGGAGTTCCTGAACCAGGCAGATAATGAGTCTGTGTGCTGCGTGTGTACACAGGTTCTGATACCCAGTTACACCGCAATTCTAACCATAGGGCACATCTGAATTTGAACCTTATTTTTCCTTTATGACATAAATTATAAAGTTCTTGTCACCGTGTGCTTTCCACTTACATTTATGGCTTGGCACAAAAATTCCTTAAGGGAGAAATTACAAAACAATACTGCAAGTTTTGCTTAGAATAATTTGGAAAATAAGTAGCATTAAGTATTGAAACTAAGAAAATAATGTCACACACTAAAAAATATTAGATTTGATTGGTGTTTTCTTGCAGGGAGAATGTAGGAACATCATATTGTTTCCAAGATCTGGGTTGCAATAAATTTTATACTAAAAATTCATATTAGATGATTGCATTATAGAGAAATATCATCAAATGATGAATGCTTTTTAGAAGCTTTTATTCTGGGAAAGCTTGAGTATTATGAATTTAGTCAAAGGTGGATGGCTTAAGGATAGCTCAGCTGAGGAAAGAACGGAGCCAAGAAACTGTGCATCTGGGAGCTTCATTTTCTGTGCATATCAATATCGTTGTCAATATCAATGTAATTCCTGTGAAATCTTAACCAATAATTTAATATTTTTAATATTAGATTTCATTACTGTATCTTAGTGCCTTTTTTTGCATGGGAGAACTACTTTTCCTGAAGGCCCAAACCTGTGAACTGAAGTATGCCTCTTTGTCTGCATAGCTTCTCCAAATTTGTCCAAACTTCTGAAAAGTATTTCTGGAATAAACTCAGCCTTGAATGTACTGGCTGAAATTTCCTTTACTCTCCAAGGAAAATATGGCAACAAGGATAGTATTTTCTATGAAAGCAAACATCTATTGGGCAGTGCAATGCAGCTGTCATGGTTTAACCTCAGTATGCAGCTAAGCCCCACAGAGCTGCTCACTCACTCCCCCACCCAATGAGAACCAGAAGTGTAAAAGTGAGAAAACTCATGGGCTCAGATAAAGACAGTTTAATAACTAAAAAGAAAAAAAAAAATCAAAACACCAACAACTGGAAAAAAATTATAAAGAGGAAAATAAACAAAACCAAGAAAAACAAGAGATTAAAAAACCCCCAGTTTCTCACCATGGACCAACTGATGCCCAACCAGTCCCTGAGCAACAGCAGCCCCAGCCAACTTCCCTCTCCTGCTGGTTTTATTGCTGAGCATGATGTCATATGATCTGGAATATCCCTTTGGTCAGCTGGGGTCAGCTGTCCCAGCTGTATCTCCTCCCAACTTCTTGTTCATCCCCAGCCTACTCACTAGTGCGGTGGTGTGAGGAGCAGAAATGCCCTTGACTCTGTATAAGTGCTGCTCAGCAGTAACAAAACATCCTTGTGTTATTGACATTGTTTTGATCACAAATCCAAAACATAGCCCCATACCAGCTACTATGAGGAAAATTATCTCTATTGCAGCCAAAACCAGTAGTATCTTATAAAATCCTTTATCAAGTTAAGTTTAAGATGAAAGGAAGTTCAGTGAGAGAGCTGACCCATAAACTTCTTATGTTTAGCTGGAGTAAAACCTTTCAAAAATGCCTGTAATCTCAGTATTTGCTCCAAGGCTTTTTACTCCTCTCTTTAGAAAGTGAGTAGGTATTACAGCTTTTGTTGTACCTCTCAAATTGCTAGGAGACTCCAATTCCACCTGGCTCACTTCGCACTAACTGATGCTTTGTTTCCTCACAGAAAAACCCAGATTAACCTATTCAGCATTAGTAGGGCCATAACAATGGGACTCTTCTGTGGTTGTAGTGGGATAGCACATTGCAATCATAGATACACAGCAGTAAATGCATCGCAAAGTTCCCACGTTGTCTAAGTCTCTGGACTCTTTAGTCCATTATCTCTGGACTAAATATTGTGAACTGATGTAGTAGCATACTGCAGGGCAGTATCAGATCCTCTTTAAGGTAAGCAAAGCTTGTTGTAAAATCAACTGAAGTCATTGAAGAATATGTTCCTCGGGTTTCTATGGCCTTTTTGTTATGACACAAAAGGAATGGATGAAAATAGAATTTCTTACGTTACGAACATTACTATTTATTTTATTTATTAAGTGTTTTATTATGAGAATCATTAATTTGTAGTTGTCACAGAGCTTTAGAAAGTAAACTAAATAGAGAACTTTATTACACCTAAATTTTAGGCAGATTTGAAATATTAGTATGTTTTCTACTGAATAGAAATAATAGCAATTTTCCCTCATAATAGAAACAGAAAATGACATAAAGGTATTTAAAGCAGTAGACACTAAACCCATTTTGATTTGACAGGGCATGAAAGAAGCCTGATTTTGTTTTGATAACTTTTTTATTTTATTTTATTTTGTACAGTAGTGCCCTTATGAATTTCTGCTGTTCCTTACTACTGTTGCTATTATTTTGGGGAAAAGAGGAATGTTGCAGTGCTCTGTGCTTTCCAGGCTGGTAACATTCAAGGACACGAATTCTAGATGTCCTGAGAGCTGTGGTGCTGATATTTCTTCTCTCTCTCTCTCGTCTCTCTCTCTGGTCTAACAAATTCCAGGAAAAAAAGCCCAGAAAAGATATACCTTAAAAAGGCTGAATGTCTTGTGTAATGATGAGTGGCTTCTTGGCTGACACTGTCTGCCAATAGATGATGAGTGTTGCCCTTACAAGTAGGCGCCACTGCTGCAATCTTCAGGTGACATGAAAATTGCTCTCAGCAATTCAAAAAATAATTGTCACTTCCTTCCTCTTTGCAAAAAAAAGTAGAAGGAAACAAGAAAGCCTCACAAAGAAAAAGGGAAAAAGTAGTGATAGGCTGATTTAGCAAGTAACACAATGTAATAACAAACTTTTAATTGAGACTGATTTCATTGTCCAATTAATTCAAGACCAATTTTGGATAAAATCAGCTTTTCTAGAAAAAAATGTGAGACGTTCTGCCTTCCATTAAAGTGAGTGATTCTAAGTTTCTTCTCTGTTGACAAATAATGGCTATACTGATGTGTCATGCCATGTAATTGACAGTGAAATAATAATGTCCCATGATTTTATAAAAAACATAATTGAAAGTTGTGTTACTGCCTTATAACACCGCAACTGAGCTCAAACCTAGGTATTTGGTGAAAGCTTAGTCCAGGCTGTAAGCTTATTTCCAAAGAGAGAGAAAAGTCCCTGGATGCCTTTTTTACAACATGTTTATGATCAATCTGGCAAGACACATTTCTTCTGCTAGTCGTATTTTCGAAGATATATACTTAAGCAATAGAAAATTGCAGGTGACACCAAGCTGTTGATATGCCTGAGGAATAAGGTGCCACTCAGAGGGATGTGAACAAGCTTGAGAAGTGGGTCCATATGAATCTCATGAGGTTCAACAAGGCAAGTGCAAGGTCCTGCATCTGGGTTGGGACAATCACCAGTATCAACACAGGCTGGGGCATGAAGAGATTGAGAGCAGCCCCAAGGAAAAGGACTTGGGGGTGTGGGGGGATGAAAAGCTGACCATGAACCGACAATGTGCTTTTGCAGCCCAGAAAGCCAACTGCATTCTGGGCTGCATCAAAAGAAGTGTGGCCAGCAGAATGAGGGAGGTGATTCTGCCCCTCTACTCCACTCTTGTGAGACCCAATCTAGAGTACTGTGTTCAGCTCTGGATTCCTCAGCATTGGAGAGACATGGACCTGTTGGAGAAGGTCCAGGGGAGGGACACAAAAATAATTAGAGGGATGGAGCACCTCTACTGTGAGGACAGGCTGAGAGTTGGGGTTGGTCAGCCTGGAGAAGAGAAGCTCCAGGGAGACCTCATTGTGGCCTTTCAATACTTCAAGGGGGCCTATAAGAAAGATGGGGACAAACCTTCTAGCAAGGCCTGTTGCAACAGGACAAGGGGTGATGATTAAAAGAGGGGAGATTCAGACTACATATAAGGAATATGTTTTTTCCAGTGAGGGTGGTGAAACTGTGGCCCAGGTTGCCCAGAGAGGTGGTTGATATCCCATTGCTGGAAACCTTCAATGTGAGTTTGGATGGGTTTCTGACCATCCTGATCTAGATAAAGATGTTCCTGCTTACAGCAGAGGGGATGGGCTAGATGACCTTTAAAGGCTCCTTCCAACCCAATACAATTTATGATTCCATGATTCCAAAGTTGAAGTACTATGGCTACTGGAACAATCTTTTTTACAAGATCTTTCCTCTAAAAATTATTATCAGTTTATATTATCTGATTTTATTTTAGCATGTCAGAAACCACTCAAGCTAAATATACAAACTACTTCTTGGAGGTGTCAAAAGTCCATATCCCTGGGGAGAGAGGAAAGGAACACATGCTGTGTGACCATGAGCAGTTTTAGACACAGACAGGGAACATGCACGGCGGCGACAGAACGCACAAGCAGCCGCAGGTGCAGCAGAGGAGGCAGCTGTGGCCAGCATGCATTTGAACAGTGCCACCACGCTGGGCACAACTGTGTAGGCAGTGCCTGACAGAGTGCAATATGTCGCTGTGGCAAGCAGCCCAGAAAGCAAATCTTCTGATTGAGAGAGGGTCTGCTGGGTATCTACATGAGGCTTCACATATTCTTAAAGGCCTTTGAAAACTCTTCCACTACAAGGCAAAAGACATACTGCCACTTCCAGGGAGGGTGCTTCCACCCTAGCCAAAAAAGCCCTTTATGAAATCATCCCATATTCTTTAAAAGTGCTCCCACATTGTCCATGCTCCATAGTCATCTTATTCTGGTCTTGGCAAGATAAATGCATAGCTAGAAAACTGTGGAGGGAATATCTGTCTGGTCATAATCCAGATATGGGAAGAGTTGGGAACCCCTCAGTTCCTCTGAAACTCAGGACCAAACGATTCAGAGAGGGGAAGTGAGGGGTGTCTACACCAGATGCACAGCAGAGTTTGCTCCTCTCTAAGGCACCCTCCATCCTTGGATAATTTTTGAGAAGCTTGATCCCCTCTGAGCAAACTCAAAAGACAGCAGGGGAGCAGCTGCCTTTCCTGTGACTTTTTCACAAAATTCTCTTCCTGTTTTTTCTTTTCTTGACCACCTCTGCTTTCTCCTGCCTTTGTGCAGAATCAGCAAAACATTTTTGCAACAATTCACACATCTTGAGGCATGAACACAGTGCAATCTCATACACACTGTTTTGGGTGGCACTATTTGGTAGGTCACTCTCTTCAGAGATCCTCTGCATGATGTTCTTGAGGATCAGTGGATAAAGAAAATTAATCTGTGATCAAGAAAAGTAATCTGTGGCTGTGGGGTTCAGGTGTCTCTGGTGATGATCTGTATGGGCAACAATATAACTATATACTGGTCTCATACTTCTGACTGTGTGTCTCTAGACAATGTCAATGACCAGGATGTTTCCCTGATTAGTTTTTCCTCCCCACACACTTATGAGGGTGAGCAGTAGTTCAAATACCTGTAGTTAAAACAGCATTCATTCTGATGATCTCATGAACCACACATAGTGACAATGCACATAAAGGCAAAGATTACCTTCACCTTGTGCCAGTTCAGACACTTGTAAGAGTCCGCAGAATAAGTCTTTGTAGGGATACATGAGACTGGGCCCTGTGTGGGACCTCAATGGAGTGCAGTGTGGAAATCAGGTTTGAGTGTGGGAGGAGGACCTCACTTTAATAGCAATTGAGTTGCAGGGTAAAGTAATATGTGTCTTGCCATATGGGTACCTAGACTCATGTAGTTGAATGTTACTGTATCAGCATGTATACATCTGTGATGGGCTTTGTTGACATAAGCAGATATTATCTGTGTAGAGTGGGAGAGGAGATAATTTTTTGACTGCTGTCAGGGTAAGGACAGATGCCTCAGTGGAGTGCTGCTCCGGTATTTGTGAAAGGTATGATGGAAATAGCTTGAAGCCAGGTTGATGCAGATGTTTTTCTCACATTATGGTGTTTTCTTTGGATGTAGGCACAATGGCAGTTGTTATATCAGGCAAGACAGTGGAAAAGGTGGAGATCAGATTGTGATGGAACATTTCTGTACTGTACAGTCCGGTAACATCCTCATGCAGGGTGTGCAATGCTGCATTTCTCAGAGAAACACACACTCCAGGGAGACTCTGTGGGTGTTAAAAACTTGATGGAGGCATCCTTGTGGCCTGAGGTCAGCTCACAATGGCTGCATTGGGAGCAGATGAATCTCATTTGCTGTGAACTAGGGCAGTGCTCAGATTCTCTTCAAGCTGACTTTGTAGCTGGGAAGTTTTACTTTGACATAAAGATTATGCTTCCCAATGTTATACACTGTGAAAATTACTCCTGTAATAGATGAAACTTGCCTGAATCAGCTTAATCTCCACCAGCTGATCCTGCATGGGAGTTTCTTGACCCATAGTGACCAGATACGGAAGGGTGAGGTGTAGCCTGTGACAGCCAGGTGTATGCCGAAAAGCAAAATGAGGTGCTTTGGGCTGAAATACACCCGTTCATGACAGGCTTGTTTATAGAACTCGGGCAGAAGTGTTTACATCAAAATGATCATTTGCTTTCTCCATCATCTTTACATCTCTCATAAGAGTCAGAATAATATTAAACAAGTCTTCAAAAAGGAGTATTTCCAGAAAAGACTTAAAATAGCAGGAAGTGATATTACATTTGAGAAAAAAACCAACCAAACAACCCCCCCCCCCCCCGTTATTTTCTGCATTAATATTAATTCCATTAGCCCATTATGATATCTTGTCTCATCTCTGTGTAACATGGGTCGTAGCATATGCTTTTATCAAGATTGCACCTTGTGTTTGAGATCCTCTATATTTTATAGGAAGCAAACTGTTTAGATTAAGGTCTCTAGGCAAAGGCAAATCTCTATTTGAATGACAGTTACTTACACTCCTCAGACGTTAAAACTGTAAGTAGTAATTCTTATAATTAAGATGTACTCAATTTCATAAGAATTCCAAATAATAGAGGCTCCACTGTATGAGGTTTTTTTATTTTTGAGTCTTTAATATCTTTTTTTTCCACTTAAATAGTCCCTCTTTTTAGATTTCTGCTTAGCTTTTAACTAAGCTTCTTAAGCCTAATTAAAAGCTAAGTGTACTACTTATTGTCTGGCACAATCTGCTGCTTTTTGTTTAGTGAAAAATATCCTGACATTCATATTTTTTAACCATCTGTACAACGTACCTAAGAACTGGTATTCTTTTTTGATTTCCCCATGCTTTCTTCCACTCTCCTTAGCTAATTACTTTTTAATTGTTTAAACCTTGCTGAATAATACATAATATTAATCTTGTAATTTAAAAAGAAAAATACTTAATTCTATTTGTAATCTGGTTTGAAAAAATCAGCATTTGTTGTATCAAACAAAAGCAGCCAAAAAATTATCTGTAACTGGTACACCTCAGAGGACAAGAGTGAGAGAAACTGTTTTTGTCTAAATAGATAATAAGCTTACATCAGATCAAATCTTATCTATGTCTTCTTTCAGCTAGAAAGAACTCTTGAATAAACACAGGCACACTAATGGCTAGCGCTAGTGAAATGGAAAACCATACATCGTACAATAGATTTAAAGGGTGAGGTCTTAGAAGCACATCACTGTTTTTGAAAGGTTTAGCTCCATCACCCTAGCATTTGAAAGTAAGAACTACATTTTCTTGTGTTTAATTCAAATAACCCTTTTACATCAGTAAAGACACACAGGCTTGAAGGAATAACTTGGCTCTAGCTTTTATCCAGAAATAATAAATAAATAAATAATGCAACCCCTATTCGATGTGTTCCCTCTGTCTCAGCTAATGAGGAAACAAAAGCTTTGATGCAGAACAGTAAGTTATTTTTGAATGAGAGTAGTTTGCACTGTACTTGTTCATGGATGACCTGAGAAGATTTTCATGTGCCAATGTAGAAAATATATGGAACAAAGCTGCATGTTAGAGAAACTGTTTCCCCATATTTTGCAATTCACTTCAAGGATAATTAGCACTGTTTGAGTTAAACACAATAAATACTTTAGATTTATATTTTTACTGTAACATTTATAATACTGATTTATATTTGTGATGATAAAGGTTAGCTCCAAGGAATGCCTTTGTGAAGTACTATTTAGGTAAATTATAGTAGACTTTCTCTACTATTCATAAAATGTAACCAAAAGATTAATTAAAATGTAATTAATTGTATCTACTTTGGCTATACAAAATTGTCCCATAATTCAGAGTTCTTTTGTGAAGTTAAATACCAAAAATTTCTCACCCAAAATACAAATAAACTCAGTAGACCTAGGACTGTCTTTATCTAGCAGATTAGAGTCTTAGTCCTTACTTGAATTTTGTAAAATTATATTATTTTGCAAATTTATGTAAATGCAACTGTTTACCTGAATTTCAATTAATATGAAATAGAAGTAATATTTCACCTTATACTGGTAAAAGAACCATAAAGGCAGACTATCCACAAGTGGAAAAGCAAAACATGTCTCTGAGCAATCATTTTACTACAAGTACATTGTCAAAAGTGAAGTGGGAACTTTAATAGGACTTACATGATGAACTACTCTTTATGCTTTTGAGCATTCACCTCTAGGAAACTCATTTCTGCATGACTGGACAGAATAACCTCAAGAGGCAAAATATTCAAAGTGGAACAGCAAAGGAAATGGAAAAATTGCTGGCAATAATCATTAACATTTCCTTCTGAATTTTCATGACTAGGATGACATGGTGAGGCCTTCTTACTGTTTTTCTATCTTGACTTTTAGGTGGTCCAGTTTATAAAGTATACAGATTGTTTTCTGCCTTCCAAATAAGTATTCACAAAATATGTTTTTCCCTTTATAATTCAGTAGGGATGGGATGTGTACACTCTCGGGGACAAGGAAATAATTCTAAATAAGGTGGCTGATTATCCTTCTATGTTCTGTACATAAGTAAATTGACCATAGCTAATTTTGTTTTCACATGGTTGGCAAGAGGGTAAGTGTTTTGAACCAATACGTTAAATGTTCCACTTCATAAATTGGAAGCATGCCTGGTGCAGCTGGTAGTGCCAGCTGGCTGATCTTCAGTGTAGGGCATGTGTTCACTCTTTGTCTCATGGCACTGAATTAGCCAACTGTGTGTTGTCCCCTTTTGAGGCAAAACTAATAAGTGTGATTAAAGGAACTACTTTATTTCACTGATCTTCACCTCAAAAGCAGACAGAAATCCCATGCCATATGAAAAATATCTGCCCTCAGTTATCCTGTTGGTTATCAGTCCAGTGAAAACTGAATTATGGAGATATGTTCAAAGTCTTGGTGACCCACTGTATTTGTCTTTCCTTGCAAGTGAGAATTTGAATCTCCATATATGTCACACATGAAAACGTGTACCATAATTTGAATCCTCAACTATTTATTTAATAATATTGAAATATAGGAAATTCCACTTAAGGAAAAAAATCTTTCTTTTATTTTTCAATGTGAGGGTGTCTAAATATTGGAATAGGTTTCTCAGGGAGGTTGTAGAGTCTCCATCCTTGGAGATACTCAAAACCCAATTGGGTATGACCCTGAGTAACCTTGCTTGAGCAGAGGTCTTGAACTGAACAAACTCCAAGGTCTCTTCTAATCTCAACCATTCTGTGCTTCTGTGGTTCTGTGATACTGAACAAGATTTCAGTAAGGAGAAAGGGAAAGTTAGCAATTTTAATTGGTATTTGAGCTATTGTTTTGGTTATTTTTGTGGTTTTCTGTCTCAGAAAATGCTAGTGGCTTAAATCTGAGCTGCCCAGGGCAAAGTTTGTGTTCCTAAAATAGGAGACTGCAATTCCTTATTTTTAGGTAGAATTTACTTGGCCTCCTGTGGACCATCTTCACACAAAACTTGCTGTATACCAAGGATTCTGTAGAATTTTAGAAAAACAGAAATATAATTAATTCTTTATTTTTACAAGTATTTGAGATCTATATTTTAGACTCTAAATAATTGTTCTGTAAATTGAATTTACTAGGAAAATGAAATACAGGTTGCAATGAGTTTATAAATATTTTATTGACCAAAATGAAATAGATGTCTTAAAGGCTAGTATTCTTTATAGCGCTCAGTTTAGAGCTTTCCATGAATTAATATACAAAGCGTGGTGTGGGCAGACTGGCCTATAAGAAGTAAGCTCTTCGAGTTCCCCAGAGGATTGTTTTATACCTTAATAAAAGCCACTTCTAATTGTGTTTTCTCTGTATCGAAGTTTTCCTATTGGCTGAAAGAAGTGTTTATGCCTGTACAGAAATGGCAAAAGATAAGAATGAGAAGACAGGGAGTGCTCAAGTAGGCATGAATAATAGTTATCAAGAGACTAAGTGGCATCATCAGATATATGCATGTATGAGACACCAACTGTTTTAACAGCATGCTCTGATTAGGTGCTGTCATCTCAAACTCTTACACAAATAGATGCTAAGGAGAATGGAATCACTTGGCAATCCTTCCCTTGGTGTTAGCCAGCAGTGACAGAACCAGTGCTCCAGCTACTGGTGCAGACTGCTTCTTAAAGGCATGAAGCTAGGCTTAGAGGTAGGGTAGTTGGCAGAGTTACTTCTGCAATTATTCTCATCCACAAATGAGACTCTTCAATCATCACTGCAAGAGTGGCACAACTTTTGGTTTTAGATTGGCTCTGGTGAATGATACCTATGCTAGAGTACACGAATCCATAGCAGGCTCCCTGGTGCTGCTGCACACCATTAACACATTGTTAATGTAAAACCAACAATGCAAAAAAAGAGTCAACTTTACTACATTGAGGACTAGCGGAAGAAAGACACAATTTGTGAAGGTGCAGTCTATAGGTCATGACCTGAAGCAGCTGCAGTGTGCCAGGATGCCTTTTGAGATATATACTGGCAAACTGAATCAACCCTTGGCTTGGAGATGGTCCTGTGTTGCTGCAAAATTTAGGGACTCGTTTTTCCTATTTGTGATCACTTGCAGGTCAACCATGAGTCAGCTCTGGGGTCAAAGTGCAGTCATTCAGGAAATTAGGATGTGAAGCATCCTGGAACTGTGCACAGAGCCACCTTATGGTAACTTCCTCCTACAAAAATTCTTTTGAACAATACAGTCTAGGCATTGCTAGATAATATTTAAGCAGTTTTAGTATGGGATTTCAGAGCTCATTTTTTTTAATATTCTTTAAATATAAGAAGAGATAGATAACAGGAATGTTTTACTAGTCATTTGTCCCCATATTTTGAAGAGTAAATAAATTGTAGCTAGAGTTTTTGGGAGTCTGATGATGAAATGTCCTTTATTTATTGAAAAAAAAAAGAAATCATGCTTTTGAACTTCAACTCAGAGTAAAAGAGGAATATTAAGAATCTACTTATGAATTTTAAAATTCAAGATGTTCCTGGAAAGCTGCTCCATATGTTTCTTTCTTACGTTAATGGAGGAAGGATGATTGGTAGCAGTCGGTTCATACATAAGCTGGTGACATATATTAGTGTTGATGCCAACACATCAGACCACGGTAAGATTTTGCTGGCTAGATGTTGCTTATTTTGCTTGCCGCAGGAGGCAGAGGAAGAGAGATTCACTCTGAAAACTCAGTACACCAGTTTTGAGGAGGAACATTAAACAATTTAAACCAGCACTGCCTTCTAGCAATTTAGTTGCTTCCCTGCTGCAATATCTCCCAGCACTTTCTAAATATTGTATGAGATACTTAAAGGTGAGGACACAGCTGTTGTGAATATCCATATCCATGAATCATTATTAATGGCATTGCTTACTGACAGAGTTCTCTGGGTGACTATCGTGCCTGCCTCAAATGGGACTGGCAATCCCTTTAAAAATGCATCAGTTCTTTTCACTCTTTACATTGCGTAGGCTTAGCAAACATTATTAACCCTCTTATTTCTCGGACAGACGGTAATAAATGCTCTAGCACTTTTTTTGCTCTCCTGGGGCTGCTGCAAAATCCACTTTTGCAAAGAGTGACTGAAACATATCTTTCAAATTAGAAGGCTCAGAAAGTAAGAAAGATACCTGAAATTTACCTTGTCCTGAGCTCCAAAGTAATCACCTTTATAGCACTCCTTACAGTTGGTAATGCTCTATAATACCTTTACATTTACTTCCCGATATCCTCATAAACCCCATAGTGCTGTCATGGACTAGATTTCTCAAGGAAGAATGTCATAAGATTGACAGTAAGAAAATAATATGTCTCTCCAAGCTTGTGGAAGCTAACAAAATCTGGACATTTTCCAGGAAAGATTCCCTGAGTGGATTATACTGAAGCTGCCCAAGGAAAAAAAAAAAAAAGCAAAAATCATAAGATGTATTTCCCCTTTGTTACAGAAATTTTGTTTCTTTGCAGATTTTCAGACATGTTTATATTAGATAATATAGAATAAAATACTTGGAGGTTTATTGTCTGCTGTCTAGACTAATGTTATGGCTGTCACAGGTCATAATACATTCATGTAGCTCATTGCCATTTGTTGTTCCTTTGGGTTATTGAATATCTATATATGTATATGTTTCCTTTTCCTCATTTCTTTTTCCTTTTTTTAAAAAAAAATTAAGATGACATTTTATTGAACTAAATTTAACTCTTGTTGATGTTTCTATTTCAAGTTCTATTTATATTTGAATGATTAAAGTCTTTAAATTTTCATGGCGCTCAAAAGGGGTTTTACCATGAAAATGATTTTCTGTAATACTGGGGAGTACAGAGAATTGATCTGATGACAAAGAAATCATTGCAGGCAGTGTGAAAGGTATTTTGGTTGATATTTCGTCTTCCACTGTTTTCAGTTTCCCTTAAACTCCTACCATGTAATTAACATTTAACGTGTCTAGAATCTGGTTCAGACTGTTAGACACTTTAATACTTAGGTATGCAGCACTTTTATATTTAGAAGTCACTCTGCTGTTTCTCAAATGTGATCTCTTATATTGGCTTGAGTAGCTTTGTATCTTGTGATTTTACAAAGAATTGAACTCCTTTCCCAGAGCTAGTAATTTCTTTTCCTTTCTCATCCAGAGGAAAATAAAAGCTCTTCATGCAATTAGCTAATTGTTCACATCGTTACAAAATGTGGTCCCAAGGGTTATTTACTGAGCAAGAAGAGTTTATCTTTCAGTCTCACACAGATGCTCTGTCATGGACATTTTAAGCTACATTAACCCAGTGGAACATACCTTTTCTTGTCAGGAAGGATCTGAAAGAGTAAGTACTGATGACCATAATGTCAAAGTCTTATGGGGAATTAAGGTAGGATCTAATTAATAACTAGGGCCTAGAATAACATACAAACAAAAAGAAGGGTGAATGATTTGTAGAAACAGAGGACTCTGTGTATCCCTTATTAAATACACTGAAGCTATTCAATGTGAAACGCTGAGCTGACAAGACATATATATACTGAAATCTATGTAGTGGAACAGGAGGTTGATAGAAAGCACTTTGGCACTGACAGAGAAAGCATCAGGATCTGAGTATGGTATGAGTACCATGAATATTCCATGTCTCTTATAATAGCCAGAAAAAAAAAAAAAAAACCAAACCCACAAACTGAACACAAAAATCCCCAAACATAAAAACCTCACAAACCCTTGTTTTTCAATCTTTTTCCAAACAGTCATTCTCAAAGTGAAGTAGCTGGGTTCTCAATAACATTGTTTCCTTCTATTCAGAAATTCCCCTGTTTTCTTTTCCAAAAGTTCTGGAGAATTCTCTTTGTAGTAAAAGCTTTGTTTTTACAAAGTAATGTTTTCAAACAAAGTCTTGACAAGGCTTTGTGGTGGATATTTTCTATAATATTCCATAATATTCTGTTAGATATTTCTATAATATTCTGCTGGAATATTATAGAAATAAGGTGGTAGGAGATAGGGCAGCATAATCCAAATTTCAGTTTTTAAAAGACTACTAGTTTTAAAAATAATCTACTTAGAAATCTTTGGAAGAACTTCTTCTAACATATAACATAACAAAGTGCAGATGCTTTACCTTTAAAGGCAGCTACCAAAAATAGCTGGATTTGAATGTTCAAGGAAATCACATTTTTGTGTTTTATTGATAGATTTTTTTTTTAGATTTATAGTTGTGGGTTTTTTTCTTTTTTTCTAATAAAATAATACAGGTATTGTACTTCTGGCTGGAGGAAAAGAAATCTAACTCTTCCTTTGACACTTATTGCATGAAAAATAAAAATATTATGACATTTATGCAACTTCAAGTAGTAACATGAATACTTTGATATTTTGAAAAATTGAGAAGTACTCCTCATTGTTAAAATACTTGTGAGATTATGTGTTGATTTAAAAGAGAGATGTGTTTCAGTATATATTGTTCTGTCCTCTGAAGATCTTTTTTCTTTTGTGTATTGACAAACCACATTTACCATTTTTCTACTGAAGCAATATTTTTCTCAGAAAGCTGTATTTTCTTAGCATCAATTAGAATTCCAAATTTTGCTAATACTGCAATGTACATAAAATTATAATTGAAAGCTTAAAACCTCTACTATCAGTAGTTTTTCTTCTATAGAATATGAACAAAATGTTAATCTTTTCATTAAAGATATTTTTGATACATTGAATGCTTCATTTATGAGAAAGTTTCTGCTTTCTTTAAACTTTATGAGTTCTAAAGTCTACTGAGTTCGCTGAGATTATACTATTATGCCGGATATGGGCTTGAAGGCCAAACTGGAGACTTACCATATTCTGACAGATTCCTATGGGGGATGACCCAAAACACATCTGAAGACTCCATGTGTACAATCATGCACAGTCAAAGAAAAGAAGGTTATGTTTTCAGATGTTGTACAGATCTTTTAGAAAGAGAGATCCCAATTTATCAAAAATGTTGGGAGCCAAGTAGTTTCCACATACATGCAGGAAGCTTTTCATTATGGACCTTGTCTTTCAGATGCACAGACCTTATAGCGACCTTCCGGTACCTGAAGGGGGGCTACAGGAAAGCTGGGGAAGGCCTGTTTAAAAGGGCATTTAGCAATAGGATGGGGGGCAATGGTTTTAAACTAGAGAAGGGTATATTTAGATTGGACATTAGGAAGAAGCCCTTTACTCTGAGGTTGGTGGAACACTGAACAGGTTGCCCAGGAATGTGGTGGAGACCCCATCCCTGGCAACATTCAAAGTCAGGCTTGATGAGGCTCTGAGCAACTGGCTCTAGTTGAAGATGTCCCTGCTTAGTGCAGGACTAGATGACCTCTAGAGGTCTTTTCCAACCCAAATGATTTTATGATTCTATGTTTTGGCGTTCTATAAGCATAAAGCAAGTTGGCTCTCTGTGATTCTGGAAGTGGTGAATATACTTGTAGCTCTCCTCTTGTCCCCAAACATACACAGAAGCTGGCACCAGTGAAAGTTAGAAAAAACCCTCTTTTTTTTATAAGTGTATTATACAACTCATGTGACTGAGGACTGTCCTATGACTAAACATGTTCTGGTGAATACAAAGAGGTCCTAATTCATTCTGTTGGTATAGAAATATAACAGAAAATAAAGAGAAAGGATTTTTTTTCAGTTTTTTATTTTTAATCCTTTCAGGTGAAAGGTTATAAATCCAAGTCAGAGTCCAAGGTTTCCTGAGAGCTGTAAAGTAAAATTATAACCTGCTCTGTGTATGGTTTTCCCAAATGACTGACACATGTATGATCCCTTAACGGTTAGAAGAAATTCGTATCCTTTTACATGTAATAGAACACTTCATGAATTCCTATGGAAGGGAACACCATCACTTTAGAAATCATATCTTTGGCCTATTTCTATTCATTCATACTGGCATTTATATCCACATTTGTATTAGCTGCTTGAAATTTAAGAAAATAGCTCTCTGTACCTGACGTGTCCTTCTGGAAAAAGATGCAGCAGTATCTTGCGTAGACGACAAGGATGAACTATAGGGAGAACTGAGTGTGGCTACTGATGGTGATGGTATAGGACTGGAAAAGCCATCTCCCAGTCTCCCACTGGGATTTACACTTGACACATTTTCAAAGTGTTAAAAGTTATTTTTCCTGTCTGTCTCAAATTGTAAGTGCTTAAAGTAGATTTTACAGAAAAGACCACATTACAGCAAAGAAACTATGCAATTTATTGTGTTTTCCTGTGTCTGCTCGGATGTTTTTCCCTAACTGTGGATGTCAGTTAGTGCAGGGCAGCAGCTGTTCCAGAAATCTGTAAACCCCCATGCCTGTGACCTCGAGCTGTCCAACTGGCAGCTCTTTCCAGAGGAGTGGTTTCTGAAAACACCAGGTCCCTGTCCCCATGGCATTATACATGCAGGGCCAAGCTCAGGCTTGCAGACCTTGGGAGGCTGGTCACTCAGTAAACTGGCACAAAAACTGGCATCAGCCCATCTGAGCTTTTGCTGTTTGTCAAGAGAGACAGCAGGGATGGAACAGCCAAATTCTGCTGATTCTGCATTTCCTGGTGGAAAAGCTATGCTTTTCAAAAAGTTCACAATTTACCTTCAGTTTTCTTAGTGCATTTCAGTTTTAGCCCAGTAATTTAGTCTGATGTTTCTATTTTTATTTTTACTTTTTTTTTGTGGGCTGCCAAATTAAATCAAGTTGAAATGCGACTGTTTTTATTAGGGCCTGGAATCGTCTAATGAACCTTTAAGGCTCTTTTTTTCTAGTCTTATTATAGAAAAACATAGAAAACAGAAATGTCTGGGTTGGAAGGGACCTCTAGAGGTCATCCAGTCCAACCCCTCTGCTGAGAGCAGGGACATCCTCAACTAGAGCAGGTTGCTCAGAGCTCTGTCAAG
>JAAGNO010012674.1:45847-67985 GCA_033439905.1 Ceryle rudis | reverse complement strand
GCTGGTATTTTGCTTAGTATAATGCAGGCATGGAAAAATAGTATGGAAATTGTGTATGTCTTTAGAAGTCTTATCTTTTAGCTTAATATTCAAAGCAGGATACAAGATGCTGTAAGGCCTAGGTCGTACAGTTGGTTCTACTACTGATGTTGCTTGATAATTTGCAGGTTGTTTATAGAAGTGAGGTTTGCATGTTAGATGTGTCTGTTTACAAAGGTACTCTTGGTATCCCCAGTAGGATTGTTTTTCTTTTGTAAAGAGCCTTTGAGTCAAGTAAACATGAAAAAAGAAAACTGGTAATAATAAGAAGAGTTAATTCTTGATTTTGCCAATAAAAGTTGAACTAGATGATCCTTGAGGTCCCTTCCAACCTGATACTCTATGATTCTATGATTTGACCCTGTAGAATTAAAAGGACTAATAAGCCTCATATAAATTATTCTTTGCCTCTTGTGCTCTAGGAAAATCATTTTCTTCCTTTGGTTTCCTGTAGATGAGGACACCTCAAACATATTTTTACTCTTCCTCCTCAACCCCTCTTTTTTCTATTCCCATTTTTTCCCTCCTTTTCATCGACAACAGTCCAGTGTTCTGTGTCAGTAATGTCTCCCTGCTTTGTGTTAGCAGCCAAATTCTCCCAAAGTCAGGGTGGAAAATTTGATTCATACTGGTCTCAACATCAGTCCTTGAACAATTTTTAACAATTACATTCCTCTTTTTGAGTGTTTGCAGCAAAAGCCATTTCCTAGTTGCTTCTTATCTGTATAGCTTCTGTGTAAGTTCTCATCTCTTCCACCATAATAACTAAACTGCCATTGTGGCTTGGTATCATGTGCTTTACTGGTGAATAGTTGATTAGGTCTACTGTGGGGTGGTGTTTGTTGTTTTTTTTTTTTTAATAAATCTTTCACATTGTGTAAGAGAGCTGATGCAGTCCACTGAGCCGATATAGTTTACTTTTCATAACTGTTGCTTTTTTACCCTATTTTCTTTTAGTTTCTAATCTTTCTGTTAGTTCTTACTTTTGAACTGTTATAAATAATTGCTTGATATTAAGTTCAACCTAATGGAGCATTTGTTTTGGATCACTATCTTTGTTTCTTAAAGGTAAGCATATATGAAAGTTGAAGTTCAATATTAATTTTATTTTGGACCATACTTTCATCTTTAGGCTGAATCTTTTACTCTGTCATCTTTACAGCACATTGTCTGCCTTTACTCTGTGTTCCCTTTTGGCTTTTATAAATTAAAAAGCTGTTTCTCCTTTTTAAATTCTACTTCAGTTTGGTTTTGACTGCAAAAAATGAGTTTTCTAAGTATTAATGCATTCATGAAAGTATCCTGAATTAGTTAGACTAGTTAGATAGACTTTGTTAGATAGACTTTACCTGCAGCTGCAGGAGTGCCACAGCATCACACTGGTAGCTTGAGCCCTTATGCTGTTGGTACCAGAAAGTAGTGGAACTCCAAACCTGGTTATCTTAACTTCTTAAAATACATCAATAAACAGGTCTAGTTGAATACTGATTCCACTCCCTATCGCCCCCTGCCAAGTCCAGGATTCTCTGGTTTCACCTCCATATCATGTCTTCAGTTAGCCTTGATTTCACTATGTTTCGTGCAGTTGTTCTTCTTGCAACTAACATGTAAATTCAAGGTAATTCCTGTGGTACCTTTGCAGTTTCTCTTTATACGGTCGTATCTAAATTCAAGGTCCCTTCATTACTCAGATCTTTCTTTTCTGAAATATGGAACTCTTGTTACAGGCCTCTTTCTATCTCTTATTCTCCTGTTTCATTTTAAACTGAATGAGCATATGATTTTTTAAGTTATTTTGTCAGACAGGATTTTGTCAAGTTACATATTCACAAAACTTACCACAGTCTAGGCCAGTCCCTTGCTAAACAAACCATGTGGTTTGGTGCATCAGGTGAATTAGGACATAAATTTGCGCTTTTTTTGTCCCCTCTACTTCAGAAATGTGGCTGTGGATGTCATCTACTGGATGTCACACTAATTGTGCAGTAGTTTTGAATACTTTTATCTCCTATTCTAGCACCTCTGTCTTTGCCCTCTCCTGTGAAGAATGGTTGACCTATCCAGTAGTTGTCCCAGAATTTATGACCAAAGGTGGTTACTGGAAAGCATCTCTCTGAAGCTGCATTTTGCTGTGTAGTTTTAATCCAACTCTGTGGCTAAACAAACAAACAGAAAACCTCCAGAGCCTGCCCCTTCCTTTTTCCCACTCTCAGATCTTGTTTCCACCCCCTTCTGTCCTGTAAGTGGTTTTAGCATTGCTATTTGCTCAGCTGTGTGCTCTACCAGATCAGTGAGCTAAACTAACTGCTAATCTTTGCTGAGTAATTTTCCATGTATGCCAGTCTCCTGATTTGCTTAGTTATGCAGCTGTGGAAGTGTTCATCCTGGCAGAGCACTGGAGAACCTGGGAATGGAAGCAATTGTGGAAGTTGGTGGGTGAGAGGAATAACACGACAGAACATTAAACTATTGTTTGATGGCAGTGACAGCTTAATTGCGCATCAAACTGTAGCCAAAGTTAGTGTACAAGTTTCCTGTGACAGCTAAGTCATATTTGTCTTCTGTAATAATCTTCTCCTTTGGAATCTAAGGAGGTGTGACATCTGAGCTTTGCTCTTGTGGTGGGTTGACCTTGGGCAGGCTGCTGGGTGCCCTCCCAGCTGCTCTCTCACTGCCCCTCCTCAGCAGGATGGGAGAAAATAAAATTAAAAGTTTCCGAGTTGAGATGAAGACAGGGAAATCACAATTCTAATTGACAATTCTATTGCGGGCAAAACAGACTAGACTTGGGAAAATTAATTTATTACCAGTTAATATCACAGTAACATAATGAGAAGTAAAACCACAACTAAACCCACCTTCCTCCCCCTCTTTCTTCCCAGGCTCAAATTCACCCCAGTGTGGGATTCTTCCCACAGGGTAGTCTTCCACTAAATGATCCAGTATGGGTCATTTCCATAGGGTACAGTCCTTCAGGAACAGACCGCTCCAGTGTCGGTTCCCCACACTACAGCTCCTGCCAGAAAACCTGCTCCAGTGTGTGCCCTTCTCCATAGGCCGCAGTTCCTACTGGCAGCCTGCTCCTGCATGGGCTCTGCACAGGCTGCAGGTTCCTTCAGGGCATGTCCACATGCTGTGGTCCTCCATGAACTGCAGTGTGGATATCTGCTCCAGCATAGTCCTCCACAGGCTTCAGGCAGGGAACCTGTTTCCCCACAGTCTTCTCCACAGGCTGCAGGGGAACCTCTTCTTCAGTGCCTGGAGTACCTCCTTCCCCCCTTCTCTGACCTTGATGTCTGTAGGACTCTTTAATTCCTATTTTCTCACTCCTCTCTTCCACCTGCTACAGAGGGCTCAGCTTTGAGCAGTGGCAGGTCTGACTTGGTGCCAGCTGAAGCCATCTCTGTCTGTTGTGGGATCAGCTTGTGTCTTCTCACAGAAGCCGTCCATGCAGCCCTCCTCCCCCGCTACCAAAATCTTGCTATGTAAACCCAATACAGCTCTGCTCTGAGTACTTCCAGTATTTCTGTTTCTGGAAGAGACACCTTTTGGTTCCTTTTCTAACAAGCAGTTGCCATCCAGGCATTTCATGAGTGTTTGAGAATCATTTTGTTGTTGTTCATGGGGAGAAGTGAATTTATGAAAAGAAAGGAAAAGGAGAATAAATTATTTAAAAGCTGCTAAGGCTTGTAACTTTTTTTTTTTATAAATCTTAGATGAGGTTGGTGCTTAGCTGATCTGTTTACTCTTCATTTAAGGATGCCTTTTTTTTTAATGGGGACCTTGTCCTGCTTTCTGCAAGAAATGCCAGGACAAGAACCTGGTTGTTTATAGAGAATTATGAAATATAAAAGTAGTCTTCATTCTTCTTCCCCAAGTCCTCACCCTTGCTCCTGTCTCACTGCCATGCAAAAAGAGCAAAAACTCTTGGTAAAGCAAGCAACATATAGGATAGGGATTCATACTAAAGATGTTTTGGTTTTGAGTCAAGTAAGTTCTTTGTTTGCTGATTGTAAGTGCACAAGAAAGGATAACTGTATGAATTTAAACTTTTTGTTTGGTTGGGTTTTTTTGGTGTGGCTTTTTTTTTTTTTTTCCCCTGCTGTAATAGTTTGATTCATTTCAAGATGTGGCTAAATGTCAGTGTAAACATGTGTGGATCAGTTCTTAAAAACTGCAGTTCTTCAAAGGGCAGGTCATATTTACATGAAGAACAGACATGTACAGTGTTGTGGTGGTATGTGTTGAAGCTGAAAAGCCTTTCTAGATTACTAAGATGAAAATTATGAAAATACATTCTTTCATAATTAAGACTGAAACAAATCACTAGAAACTCAATAGCCAATGTGACTATTAAGCAGGTATTCTATATTACAGTGCTGGACGCACAGGGGATCGCTCCTCCTAAAATGTGCGTGCCCTAGAGAACTAATTATGCAGCTTATATATGAGAAATATGTACATATTCATAGCATTTCTTGGAGTAGGAGGGTTTAAGCAAATAATTTCCCGGAATGCATTTGCATAGTCCATTCTCCTTTAGTTCATGTGCACTGTGCCTGTGAGGGTCTCCTTTAAGGGTCTTCGGAGAAAGGCTTGAAGTCTTCTTCACCAATGAACTTTTGAACTTGGTTTAGGGTGCATGCTCCCTGCAGTCTTGATTGGCTCTGGTTTAGCTCTTTTATCAAGCGAGGGGGATACTTGTTGCATCTGATGGGAGGAAAGACTAACAGAAGTTCTACAAAATGTTAACATTTTTGTAATACATTTAATCCTTATTTTACAAAGACTAGGTTGTCTCTTATCAAGACCTTAAGAACATTGCAACTGCACCATTCAGAAAGTTTATATTTCACTTTAAGACTGTTCCCAGCATCTTCTCTTCTTTTTCTGTTCCACCTTGTTTGCCTTTAGCCTTTTGTTTACTATTGAGGAGTGATGGAGGGTGAACATAAGAACTCAGCTTTTGTGGGAGGTACTATTTCTTTATAAAGTGTATTGTAAGGTGAATATCATAGAGGGATGGTTAAGAGTCTGTTTTAGCACGGACAATAAAAAATGGCTTTTTAATAAAAAATACAGTTAGTTTAGAATAAAGATTTTAGTGTGGTCTGTGTATCCAGAGATGCTTTTGTGAACCCTGTCCGGTGGTATGTGTTATTCACATAAAAAGGCTTATTAACAGTTGTCAGGCAATGCCTTCAAGAGTTGGGGACTAGCATTTTGCAGTATCTTAGGGGCTGAATTCTCCATGTGAGTTTTTCTTTGCGGAGTCAGACGGTGGAGACTATTCAGAGATGCAGTAGTTCAAAACAGAGCTGAGGAAAAGAGTTGTTGCCTTCCATTGGTAACAGACCTGTTTAAACAGGACTTGGTTTAAGCCACAACAAAGTATGCTGGGTTAAAATATTCTTTGGGAATATTAAGTTTTTATTAACCATGTGCACATACTTTTACTGAAATGTAATATGGTCAGTACTACTTCCACCCTCCCTTTTCCTCCATGTTTCAGCAAGTTATTGTCCAAGCCTGCTGGTAAAACTAGGAAAAAAATAGTTCAGTTTTATGACATCTTGAATGCCCGAAGAGATGGTTTTTGACTGAAATCTCTGCCTATTAATTACAAGCTGGGTATATTGTACAGATTGGATATTAGAATATGTTACCTTAATTTCATAACTTGGTTGATGTAATTCAGTACAACTGAAGTGGAAGTTGTAGGGGTTTTTTGAGAGTTGAAGATTGTTAGAATCACAGCAAATGTCACTCCGTTGTCCTTGCACAATCTGTTTAGAGGCATTTTCAACAAGTCAAGAAATAGTGAATGTGACGTGCCTACAAGCCAGTTCATACTGACTATGAAGAGTAGTTGGTTGGTGGAGGAGGAAGATGAGTACATTTAATAAGCTGAACATGGCCTTGTAGACTGACAGATGCCAGAAATGTATTATCTCTGGAAGTATAAGTTGAAGGGTTTTATGGATATTGGCTGTATTTGTTACATTTATGAGTGGTGAGTCTTATCCTGCTGCTTGTTTTCAGGAGAATGCTGAAAAATTCTGAAGGATCAGATAGGACTCCTTGAACATCAAAGAGCATATGAAAATGCTCAAGCTCCTTGAAACCATAAACACTGTAATGCATATGTTTTTTGTAAGTGCTTAATCTGAAGAGAAGGTTAAAGATTTATTTATATCACAGCAAAGAATCTTGATGGAACGTTTATCTCTCTGACAAACCAAGGCATATGAAGATCCAAGTGTTGGCAGAAGCTTTGCAAATAAGGAGAGAAACATGCAACTGTAAAATTAAATAAGATATTTCTGTAAGACTGTGATAGACTTCTCATTGCTGGAAACTCTTTAAGAAGTTTGGAATTTTTTTTTAATATTTTTTTCCAATATATTAGTTAGAATATTCAGTTCTATATTTTAACATTCAGTTAGACCTCTTAGACTTGAAGTATTAAGTCATGAAACTCCTGTTCAGTGGTAGCTGGGCTTGTTGGCATTGTCTCCTTCTAGCCTTAGAAATAAATGTTTTCAATGTACCTTCAAGTTCACGGTACTTGAATGGACATGTGTATGTGGAACTTTGAAATTTGGGAAGAATATAATCCTAAGACATTTTATAGTTTAATATTTGGCATGTCAAGTGAGACCTCAGGTGGTTCCCTTCTTACTTCGGTGTCATCATTTTGTGATTAGAAATGGAGGTGTTATGCTGTAATAACCATCTTTGGGGGAGGGAGGTTAGTGTGCGCTTTTCTTGGGTTTTGGGTTTGTTTGTTGGTTTTGTTTTGTTTTCATTTTTAGAGGGTGGGTTTTTTTTTTTCTTCTTTTCCCATTCTTAGTTTTGAATACTAGACTGGATGACTTAGTGTTTATACATGCGTGTGCTAATATACATTGAAATGAAAACAAACACTTGAAGATGGTAATACTATCTTTATTTCCATATATAAAGACACTAAATAAATATGTTCAGTTCAAGTTTCTATGCTACGGGCATGTAAAGAGAGCAAAACTATAATTTTTGAAAGGTCCTTAATGTTAGGAGGGTGCGCTTACAAGCTTAGCTGTTTTAGCATGTTGAGATACAGATTGTCTGAAGTACTTCAAACATTTTAAAATTCTCATAGTTCTTGTACTTACATCATTTTGCTATACAGTACCATGACTGGTTTAATAGGAAAATAGGCATAGGTGATTTAAAACCACAGAAGTGTGTCTCCAAGCAAATTCCTGTAGGCATAAATGTAAGACTTGGCAATAGACCTAATGAGGTTTTCTCAGAAATACAGTTGGTACTTTTGTCTGTTTGCTGTGTGAACGTGGAGCTTCTACATCTTCATGTTGTTTCAGAGGCTAAGGTCGAATGAGAAATCCAAAATATTTCATTCTATGAAGAGGAGTGTAGGCACAGCAGTACATTTCCTGTTTACATAGCCGAATCTTCTTCGTGTGCTGAGAGATTTCCTGGTACACTCCTGCAGAGTTTTTGAGTTTGCACTTCATGGTGTAACTTTTGTTGCTTAGGTTATTGAAGCCACTGTCCTCTGCACCCTAGCCAGTATGACACATCTCATTTTCCTGTGGAGAAACAAACTGAAATGATGTTCTTCTAAGTCTTGCCACCTTTTGTTTATCCCTAGATTGCAGGATTGAAGATAGAAGAGTTAAGGTCATGTTTAAGTAATTTGTTTTAACATTTCTTTGTGCAGGTATAATCTCCCCATTTTTTTTTTCCCCTACACCAAGAGAAAAACTGGACTATGGTCTAAGTAAATGCAGCCGAGAGGTTCACCAGATCCAGTCACTTTCTTTGATTCCATACGTACTGAAGAAATTCTGATTTTGATATTCTGGTACAATATTGATAACTGTATCTAATACTATTTTTTACGTTCAGTGCCTTCTCTATGAAGTTGAGATACAGCAGGTTAAAAATGTGATTATTCTTCTTTTATTTGTGTTACCACAGCACAGCAATGATGTAATTCCTTGTCTTGTTGATTCGGTCCTTTTGCTTCTTAATGCAATGTATCCCAAAATCTCCCTGGGAGTGGTAATCATCTTAAAAGTATGAAAATAACGTTGCAAGTCACATATTTTTTTTTTTTTCCCCACCATCTTTCTGATAGTTTCCAAGTAACTTGTCAGTAAAATATGCTTTATGATAACTGTCACAACTCCTGTTTTCATTGGTACTCCAGAGCCCAGAGCCTTTATATTCTGTGAGAAGCTACAATTTTCAATACACCCTGACACTTTAAGACGATTTTATAGTAAAAACTCACTTTCATGCCTACTTCTGTCACTCGTCTTGAGGAGACATTAGGAAGCACTGAGTAGTGTGTTTCTGAATTAAGCATCAATCTTTTAATATTTTTTTGAATGTTTAATGTACCCAAGGGATTTTCATGTTGTTTTGACAAGCACTTCTCGTCCCTTTGTAAATTAAACACTGATATATTCCTGAAAATGAAATGAAATACAAGACAGCAGTGTACTCTTACTAGTGAATACTAATGAATTGAGGGGTGATGTTTTAGTGGCTTGATATTTTCTGTTGCTATTTTTTTGGGGGTTGGGCTTTTAAAAAAATGTTTAAGCATATAAGTGATTCAGATCTTTATTATGTTATGGCTTGGTTTTATTGTTTGTTTGTTTGTCTATGAGGTGTGCCAGAGGGACTGAGTGCAGTGAGTAGGCACAGAGACTGTGAGGTTCTCTACCAGTGGGAGTTGGAGTTTCTGCTTGTCAAATCCCATGTCTGGATTCTTGGCAGATATAAAAATTAGACCAGTGGAATGCCAGGTTCTTGCTTTCTTCTTGTCTTGGTTGTCCCACAGTAAATAAAACCTGTGTTGTTTTTTTTTTTATTATTTATCTTTAACTTCTACTTTAATTACTATCTTTGTATAGATAGTAATTTCGTTTGCCCTATGTTTTACTGCACATATGCAGGTGTTGAGTAATTTAAATAGCAGTTAAGTACTATGGGGAATTTCACTTCCATCTCAGTTTCTATATATGGCTTTAGTTTAAAATAAAGAAAAGTTAGTATCTATAAATGGGTTAAATACTTTTTAAAAAGTTGCTTGAATTTTTTTTGGATTTGGATGTTTCTAAAAAAGGCATTTTTTAGTTCATGAGGGGGATCTTAAAACAGATCATTAATACTTATTAAATGAAATAGCATAGAAGGAGTTCAGCAATTTTTTTTCCTGAAGCTAAATAGGCTATTCAGATAATAGTGCAGTAGAACTTGGCATACTGCTGTATGCCATACTGTCTAGTAGAAATTTTGTCATACTGTGTCTTAAACTTCATTAAAAGTATGTTTGCTCTTTGAATATGAAGTCTGATGCTCCATTAATTCCTTATTCATTCCAAGGTAAGGATTGTATTTGTGCCTCTTGAGAAATTTAGGAGGATGGATTTATGGTATTTTTACTATATGAGAGATCCAGAGCTACTGTGTGTAATTTGGTTTGTCCAAAAGATGTTTTCTGCTTTTAAAAGTATGTCAAGTATTTGGTAAGTTGTTGAGTTTCTTTAAACACACAAACAAAAAACCTTAAAGTGATAAGACCTAACAGCTTTTCCACTTCTGCAAAACCTGATGGAACAAATGAATGCGGTCAGTAATTAAGTCCTATTATTACTAAAATTCAGGTGTCAGATTTTGCGTGGCTGCCTTAGAGATGTGTTAGTATCTCTGCAGTCTCATCAGAGCTGTGCACTGTGCCTTCAGACCTCCAGAATAAAACTGACCAGTCAGTGACACACGAGGATACTTAGTTTCTAAAATATGTCAGAGAAAGAGAACCTCTAAATTGCAATAACCTTCTGCTAAAGTTCCCTTAAGTGTCCTCAGAGGACCCCTTTCAGAAATGGCTTTACCTACCCTGTGTTTGAATCCAGGTGCCTGTTAGTCATTGGAGCAGCCTGACAATGAGCGGAGAGTTTCACAATTCAAGTGTGCACAGCAGTGGCAAAAGTTCTTCCTCTGTTGTGTGCCTGCTGCTTGGTTATTTTGTCTGGTAATAGCAATTTATTTTCTCTGAGAAACAGTAATTTTTTCCTATATGCATTGTCTGGCTGTTCCTGTGAGTTTGGAATTTTATTTTTATTTTTTTTAAAGTCTTATTTCTTTTCTTTCTTTTTTCTTGCAAGTTTTGTTCCCCAGCTACTCTAAAAAGTTCAAGTCTGGCTTTTTAGTAATCAAATTTGTCCCTCTGGTTGTTCTTTGTCAGCCTTCTTTGTGCTTTCTTCCTGGCAACTTTTCCATTCCTAAATTGGATTGCAAGAAACTTCATGGAATTTTGCAGGTGTGAATGCATCAAATAATACTTTCTTTGTGTGTTTTTTCTCTAATAAGCCTTAATGTTATGGAATTCTGCTGATCATTGAGCTGACATTGTGAAAGAACTGTTTACAGTGATTCAAAGATCTTTCCAGAGTATTACACCTAAGATAAATCCCATCACTGTGTGGATGTAATTATCTTTTTTTCTCTCTGTGCTTCTTAAATTTCATTTTCCCCTATCTTCTTACCTCCCTGACATTTAAGATTGTGACATCCTCTTCTGCTTTTCAAGAAAAGAAAAAAATAAAAGCTGATTATCAACATCTGTATCAGCAGCAAAATTTGTTACTCAGTGTTAACACCCTTTTTTTCAATCTGATCTCCAGATTCTTTCATGTCTCTGATAAATAGTAAGACTCCTTTGAGATCCAGACAGGAATTATTTGGCAGGAACGAGAAATTTCAATAGTGATAATACAGAAAATCTAGTAAAGTTCAATTCCATTATAAGCTACAACCGAATTAGGTACTTGATCCTGCCTCTGTACACTGGCAGTTCCAAAACCAGTTTTGTAGGTCAATCCTGTGAGATTCCAGATCACTGAATATTTTGCTGGCCTAAAGCCCACATCCTCTTGTGTTTCTTTTGAGAGGAATACTTTCACTTAGCTGGAATATGTACTTTACTGAGTTCAGTACTTAGCAGAACTGAAGCTTTAAGAGAAGAATCTTCTGCTACCTTCCCTACAGCTCTACTACTGCCCTACCTTGATCTTTAAATGAAAACATTTGTTTGGATAGTAAAATATTACGAGGATTATGTAGGTTGCTAATGAAATTTTCAAGGGTATGGAAGAAAAGAGTGTAAAGCTCTTTGATTCTCACTAGAATGTGATTATCAAAAATATATAAGTCTTCACTCAAAAAGCTGTTGTGTAAGCACCCCTTGGTATTCCTTCCTTTTATTTTTTTCCTTTTTTTTTTCTCCTTTTTTTTTTTTTTTTTCATCCAGGTGAGTTATGTCCATAGTCAATGGACTGTATCTTACTCATTTGACTGGTTCTGATATTGTGGGGTTGGTTTTTTTTTGTTTTGTTAATGAATATAAACACCTTCTGATAATACCAATTCCATAAAGTAATTTAGAGGTAGTTCTGTGGGATCTTTTTGAAGCTATCATCAGCCCTCTCTTCTGCTGAATGTGAGATATGTAGGCAACCACCTTTCTCTTGTCATTGTGTACTATTAGTCAAAATGCTATATTGAAGCAAATAGTCCTTTGGCTTTTGGACTCTTTCACTTTTTCCTCCATTACACCCTCCCTAGGATAGTAATAATTCATAGATGAGACATTTTTATTTTTGTTTATTTTTCCTGTAGCTGCTTAAAGCTTGAGAAGGTCTTGGTAGCTATCTGCAAATAGGATGCTGAAAGGATATCATGAAGGGAAAAGTGATTTGGAGTTGTTAGTCTTTGTTGTCTGAGGGATCTTCCTGTTTACAATTCACAATTCCGATTAATTTTTTATTAAGCTGAATATTGCAGAAGAGGCAGTCTACTCTGTAAATTATGCTTTCAAATGAGGGTAATAAAAATGATTACTGTAAATAGTTGTAGACCAAGCAGGTAGGATTTTGGAAACTAAGGTGACCATAATGTAGAAAACTAATTTTGTCCTTATTTTATGTTGGAGAGGTTTTGGACTAGTGCAGTGTTTCCCAGAAGACTCAGCAGCTTAATGTTAGTGCTAGTGTCTGAAAATGGAGAAGTATTTGAAAAGGTGGTGTGAGAGGGGTTCAAGAAGAAAGGAAAATCTTTGGAGCTTCTAAACTAACCAGCAAATGTCAACTGGGTTCAGTCTTCAGCATTCTAGACAAAGAGGAGAAGGAAAAAACATCTTGATTACTAGAGGTTGCCCAAACCCTGACAGTTTAGGAAATGCTAATCATGTCAGTGTAATGTGCCCTCTTAGTAAATATCAATATTTCTTCTGCACTTTCTGCAAAACATTAGATTTTATTTTTTTTTTCACAGAACATTAGGGGTTGGAAGGGACCTTGAAAGATCATCTAGTCCAACCCCCCTGCTAGAGCAGGATCACCTAGATCAGATCACACAGGAACGCATCCAGGCAGGTTTTGAATGTCTCCAGAGAAGGAGACTCCACAACCTCTCTGGTCAGCCTGTTCCAGTGCTCTGTCACCCTCAAGGTGAAAAAGTTTTTCCTTATGTTTACCTGAAACCTCCTATGCTCCAGCTTGTACCCATTACCCCTTGTCCTATCACTGGGTGTCACTGAGAAGAGCCTGGCTTCATCCCCCCGACACTTGCCCTTGCCTATTTATAGACATTAATGAGGTTCCCCCTCAGTCTCCTTTTCTCCAGGCTAAAATACCCATCTCTCTCAGCCTCTCCTTATAAGGGATATGTTCCACTCCCTTAATCATCTTTGTGGCTCTGCATTGGACTCTGTCCAGTAGCTCCCTGTCTTTCTTAAACTGGGGTACCCAGAACTGGATACAGTACTCCAGGTGGGGCCTCACCAGTGCAGAGTAGAGGGGGAAGATAAACTCCCTCGACCTGCTGGCCACGCTCTTCTTAATGCATCCCAGGATGCCATTGGCCTTCTTGGCTGCAAGGGCACATTGTTGGCTCATGGTCATCCTCTTGTCCACTGTGACTCCTAGATCTTTCCCTCTCTTCCCACTTCAGAATTTGTTCTCAGGACTTGTTCTGCTTTTCAAGATACAGTCCTGAGGAAGAATTATATAAATTATGCAGGACAATGTCTTTTAATATTTCCATACTTAAAAAATATGCCAGACTTTCTGCATGCCCTTGGGAGTGAACACCCAGGAGAAAATGATGAATGATATCTAGTAAAATATTTCCCCATTATGGCCTTTAGGGGTACCACTAAGAATTTTTTTGAAGAATCTTACAGTATTAGAGATCTAATAGTGCTCTGCTCTTGTATTTATCTTTTAAAATCAAAAATTCCATGGCAAAAATAAAAGTGATCCTAGAACATTGTGAAAACATAGTATTTATCAAAGTTAAATTTCAAATTAAATACAAAATTATATTATAAAAATGTTCTGTCACCTGTGCATACTGATTCCTGCAATGCTTTACTAAATATCAAATGCTGTTTTTTAAAAGGTCAGGTAATAAATAAATTTTCTAACACTTTTTAATGTAGACTATATAGTTTATAGTCTAGGATGTCTGAGTTTGTTACAGCATTCTTCATTCTACTTGTTATTTCCAGTTAATGCTAGGTCTATCATTCTGTTACTGTACAGTTCTTACTGAAAGAAAAGCCTGTATCTCGTATTTTTCAGGTTATCTTTTGTTACCTTGAATATTATCTGTGTTGCATAGCCTTCTGCATTTCATTTTAAAATAACTTGTGTCAATGATAATTTTTATCAGTTCTACCAGACCCTGCTGCAGTCATGCAGATGGTAGTGGTAAGGAAATATTCATGTAACCGTACTGTTTCAGACTATTGCAGTAAATATACTCTTACTTATTTTTTATTGCAATAATCATTTACACATACACTTGAAATTCAGAGCTTCAACCTTTAAGTCTTAGGAAGCCAAGATTCTCTCAAGCCCTCCTAGTTTGCTAATCTGTGGGGACATGACGAAAACCAGAATCTGATGATTGTTCACACCCAGAAACTTGTTCTGTTTTTTCATTCAGTAGTATGAACCCATGAATTTTAAAATAATTTTGTTAGGAATATTTTGGGAAGCTATATACCAACTAGTAAAGTTACCAGCTGTATAATCTCTTAACCACTGGAAAATTCAGTCCAGAAGGCTTCTTAAACTGGAAACTTTGCTAAATCAAGGCAGAACTTGTGAGAGTTATTATTGGATTTTGGTTTTCAATGAGGTAAGAAAAGTTTTGTTTGTCATGTTAGAAGTGGGGGGAGGGGGGGGAAGAGAGGTGACCTGAATGTCGTTACTGAGAAACAGGCACTCTAAGTGCTAGTTTTTGTTTATCTTAGTTGGTGTTCTTTTTCTTAGTAACTGTGTGACCTCCAAAACCAATAAGAAAATAATGCTCAATGAGGCTGTTTATGTCAAACTTCATACTAGTTCTCTCATCCATGTTATTTATGATTACTGCTTCCCCCACTGCTTTTGAGCACAGTCCTTACACAGTTTATAATTAAAATTCCACAGTGATCCTTTTTTTTTTCTCTTCCTGCTATTATGAAAATTAACAGCAGAACACACAAGGTTAATTTATATATTTAGCTTGAGGGTATGATATCAAAGTTAAACTTACTAGGTCTTTGCTAAGTAATGAGCATGACCAGCTTGCATTGAGGTAACTGGGTTCTTGTCTGTGCTGAGTGCATCCTCAAGAGTATTGTTTTGTCTTGAAAGGTGCTTGTAAAAGGATTTTAGCAAGTCTTCCCTTGTGAATAATTGGCTTGATAAGAGATGTTATGATGCATTGTATGTTTATGGAGCAAGAGAATCAGTCCTTAATAGGTGAGCTATTAAAACAGTCAGCAGGAGTCACTAAGGTCTCTCTTGACTGTGTAGATTTGGGATCCTTAATTCAGGAACAATTAACAAACCAGAATTGATTCCTTTGGAGAAACTATGTATTGCCCTGCACATTAGACCCAAAGATACCTGTAAAACCATCTGCTTATTGGACACTGTAATTTAAAATAAAATAATTAAAAATTATTTTATTTTAACACCCTCCCCCCCTCCACTTTAGTGCTATGTTTTTCTCCTCTTGCAGAGCGTATATTGATGTGCTTTGTTGGCTTACGTCAAGGAAACTAACATGAATGTTTGGGGAAGAAGGTGTTTTACTTGGCTACTCACACAGTCTCTTGAGTAATTCAAACATCATAGGCTGTTCATTGACTCATATTTACTTATGTGTTCAACTGGAGATGAAACAGGATTGCAGTCAAAACACACTGATGTCTGAAATGACCATCCACTGCAGTTAAGCATTTTATATGCTCATGAAAGGAAAAAATACTGTATTTGGAAAGCAGCATCCAAAACCCAGACTTCCATGTTTGTGCTCTGTCCATTTGGTTTATATTGCTCATTGTAAACAATAAATGTTGCCTAGACTAACTGAAACTTCTCCCTACAGAGGATTCCAGTTCTGTTTTAAAAAAGGAATGATGATTTCAGAATTGCATCCAGTTACGGAACTTGTTTGGTTTTAATCTTGCTAAGATTTCTCATGTTTTTCTGAAAAGTATAACTTCATGGACATGTTCCCCCTTGTATTCAGTGGAGGCTAGAGAAGTCAATATGTTAAGTGCTGCTGGCCTTTTGAAATGGAATTTACAACTCCTTTAAGCTGCTTTTCATTGAGAAAACGGAGAGGAGTGTGTGCTGGAATGGAAACCCAGCCAGACAGCAAACTGTGAGCCATGCTAGTTTTCCCTTTTCTCCTCCTTCTGTTCTTACAAAACATTTTACTTTGTTGCCCAAGTGCAGAAAACTTTGCCAGGAAGAAGGGTGAGCAAAGCTTCTGTTTCCCATGACCCTCAACTCTAATGTTGTTCCAAGAACTCGCTACTTAACAAATGCCTTGATAACTGCTTTCATTCCTTTCATCCCTCCCCCATCATCCAGCACAGGCCAATGCAACTGATTCTCCTTGGAGCCTCTTTCTTTGCAGAGCAGGGGAATCTACTTAATGTAAAAATCATGGCACCTAAAAACATTTAGAGGTATATTGCAGAAATTTTTACAGCTAAAGGTCTGCATGACAATTGCTGCAGTGATTTATTGTTGTTTTTCCTAGAAGTTTCTTAATAGCTCCCTGTTCATACCAGAACTTACTAAGCCTGTTTTTTATTTTTTCCCCTGGATACATATTTGGGATGGGGTAGTAGTGGGAAAATTTCATCGCATTCTACACATACATGTATGCAGCATAGAACTGGCAGAACGGATCTTGCCTAAATAATCAGAACTGTGGCTTCTTACAAATGCATTGCAACATAGGCTTCAATTATCTTGTGAAATTATGTTATCATATATTGCTTTATGTTTCAGTGTCTGTAAATAGGCACATGCATTTAAAAAAAAATTCTCAGGATGCATTGTATGATTAGGAACAAACAGAAAATATTTTAAATTACTACTAAAAGACTATCTGATGCGCTGGTAACTTAGGTTGCACTAGAAATCTGGGAATTCCCATGTTTTTTCTGGCAGTTCCTTGGTTGTCAGACAGGAAGTCACTCTCTGTTTTTTCAACCTCTGGCAGCATCTGGTCTTAGTTTCTCCTTCTTTTTTTTTTGTGGTGCTTCTCTGCCTGCTCACTGCTCGCTGTCTCTTGGATGCGCCAGGAGGAATGAGAAATGATGCATCAAGCCTGATAAACTGTGTGTCTGTGGAAGAGTCTTGGGGGGAAGAGCTGTGGACCCAGCTCCCTGGAAGAGGCTGATACTGTTCTGGGAAATAAACATCCATGGGATGAGGGAAGAATGTGGAAGATCATGAAAGAGCATTTAAAATCCCCAGAAGGAGCAAGAGAAAATATATCGAGGGTCAAAGCAGATTTGCACAGAAGAAATTTTAGCACCTCAGATGGATAATGGAATGGTAGAAAACTGTGCAGAAGTTAAAGTAAAACAATACAGAAGAAATTATGAAAAACTAAAAAAGAAAAAGTGTAGAGGAAAAAAAGTTAACATTCTAGATTTTTCCAGCTCTTCAGTATTTCTATATAACATTACACTAAGGCTGCTGCTTTAAGTTATTTGTCATTCAAATGACTGTTGAAATAAACCTAAAATTAATTGTGTTTGAAAAAGGGAGGAAAATCGTCAGGTATGCAGTGTAGGGTGTTGGCCACACAGTTCCACATGGCTGTGTGTCCTCGAATTGGATACCTTGGTGTGGTGTTTACATCAGTACTGCAGATACCTGAAAGAGGTTGTACACTTATATCTGAGATTTTAGAGCAGCATGAGTTTCATCAACTTGAGATGCTACACAAGGCTCTCACCAGTATTAATGATAATATCCTTCTGTAGTGTGAGAATTAGCATATGATGACACTATGTGAACAAAAAAATTCACCATTGTGGCTAAGCTAAAACATCTTGTGTGTGTGCCACCATGATCTGGAGTCTTTTGGTGTGTTTAGTAAGTTGGATACCTGCAAACTGCATCTCTCTGGGTAATGTAGCAAAAGGTACTGAAAGGCACTAAGCTTAGAAAAAAAAAAATGGTATACAGCCTTTTAAACAAGGAGGAGGGTAAGGAGTGATTATGTACTGTATGTTAGATAAAATCTTACCTTCTTCTCAGGTATGTTTCATGTGGTTTACTGAGTGGTTAAAAAAGTTAGGCTAAAGGGTTGACATCTTGCTGACAAAGAACTGTGGAAAATAGTTTTATCGACAGACACTGGGAACATACTGAAGACTGCAGGTGAGTGGTTACTTGATTTTTCAAGTCTTTGAGAACGGAATAAAGCAGGAGAATGTGCTTTTTTTTTTTCAAAGATGTATTCTTTATTAAGAGAAGAAATAATGGATTATTCCAGTATTGGAAATAGTGAAATATTCTAGTATTGGAAATACTGGAATCTTTGCTGTGGATCTTGGCCAAAAAGCTTATTAAATGACAATAAGCTTGTCTGCAAAACTGGCATTGTATAGAAATATTTTGTTTGAGTGTAATATAGAAAAATACAATAACATGCTACAAATAGTACTATGTTATACCCTACAGGCAATCTTCATAATTTCAAAAGTAAAATGAAGCCAAATGCTTTCTGAAACTTTTAGCTATATATGTTGGAAGTATTCAAAAGTTTGCAATTGGTAGCAAATGAAGATTTTCAGCTGTTTTTAACCATGTGGTTAGTCATTTGTAAAGGTTTTACTGTTGCATTTATTCTGTGAATATTGTTTGATAATTGGAAGGTTTAGACTTTAGTAATTCCCTTCATAGTCAGTTTCTTTTCTAAGAAAGTGCAGCAGTATTGTTGAACAGTCTGTAAACTAAAATACTGAGAAAGGATTTTGTAGCAATGAGGTAATGAAAAATAAAATACAAGAATGTGGGAGTTTTGAAGCAAAATAAAATTACACCACTTAATATGGCAAAGAGCTATGAAGTTATATATGTGCCTTAACTTCAGACATGCAGGTGTACAGTACGTACTGTGTGTTGTCTTCCACATTTATGGTTATAGGGCATACATTTTAGTTGCATTGTCATTCTTTCATGTATTTATAACTATGCAAAGCCAGAATGAGTTAATCATTGTATAAGCTTAATAGCTTTTGCATACTGAATGAAAATGCAGTTTCTTCTGTTCTGATTATGTGAGTATGGTTAGATTTCCACATCTGCAGACGAAGTGAATTGGTGTAAGGAGAGAAATAGAGAGATTGAATATTACCAACATTGTCTTTTGACTGTAGAACATTTGGTTCAACAGTTATGTTTCTGGGAACTTTTAGAATGATTTTATCAAGTAAGCGTGCAGATGTGGTCTAAAAACACACCCTCTCATCAAACATCAGTGTTCTGTTCTTGTCTTCCTCAAGAATGTGTTGGGTTTAGTGCTTAATCATAGAGAAATACTAAGAATATCCCAAGTACTGTACAAATTTCTAACATAAGGAAGTCGGGATTTAAAAACATTGTAATAAATATCTATACATTTTCTAGCTGATACGGACTTTTCAGTAGCTCTTGCACCATAGTGTTAAGAAAGTGGGGATTTTGTTGTGTTTGATCAAGGGAATTTCTTAGTGTTTACTACAGTGAGAAAGTAAATTGTATGCTTTTCTCATGGAAATATTCATGAGTAAGAAAATTACACTGAAAAAATTCAAACTGCTATAGTGCTTTATTTAACCCCAGAGGAATGAACCAATGCATGGGCTGCATGTTGACATACTCTACTGATGTCCTTCCTGGGGACTGAGAAAAAAATTAACTTCCCTGAAATTAAGAGCAAAACATTGAGCCTAAGGTGGAAAAGTAATGTGGGACTGCTGGGCTAGAGGGTTGTTTATTTTAGTTGCTTATTATTTTTCATGAATAGCAAGCTGGCAAAGAATATACACCAATGAAGCTAGCAAATAAAGAGGATAAAGAGTTCATTGATAGCAACAATGAAAGACTGTGTCAATACAGATCAATGGCCCTTTTGCTGCAAAATCTTTGGCAGTGGGCAGTGAATTCTCTATTCCCTTGTGGTCTTTTCTTGTGGCTTCTTTATAAAGCATCATGGCATGTAGCCAGCATTAGCTCTCTTTGCCCCTGCAGATAGTCTCCTCTGTGCCAGTTTGCCCTGTGTTTTGCCAAATTAAATTCTTCTTTTCTTTCTTTTTTTTTTCTTTAAAAAAAAAGGGATTGCTCCTAAGAAGAGCATTCTTTTTTTCTTTTTTCTTCATATTTTTTTTTTCTTATCACAATTAGTAATTTGATCCACAAATTCATACAGATGAAAAATAAAGACTAATGAGTGTGTGTATGTAAATAATTTAATCAAACAGATTTCTAAAAATAGAAGAGCCATGGACAGTATTCCATGCAGTGGAATGGATATCTGTGCAGGCTATCAAACCTGTGTGGTAGGAAAGACTCTAGTGTTGATAGCCACCTGAAACTGAAGTTGGTAGAAGCTGAATCAGCTCACTGTTACAGATTTTTGTGTATGTTAAGAAGCCATGTTAACATGGATTTTAAATTGCTCTCTAACTATAGGTGTGATATGGGCATGTATTATGGTGGTAATGTTTTATTAAGCTGAGGTTATCTCTTCTGGCAGTAAACCCCAGAATTCTGTTCATGCACAGTTGAGGGAATTAATTGGAGAACTGAGATATGTGCCAACATCACCATGCTCTGCATTGCAGCTTTGGGCTAATTTTAAGACCTTTACAGGTCGTCTTGTTTGTGCTGACCTGTTATCATATACCCTATGAAACTGAAAGGTTTTCTGTTTGTGACATTTACCTGTGACCATTGATTTTCATTTCTTTTAATTTTAAACCAGTAGTGACTGACGAAGACCTGAAAGAGGCAAAAATTGTGAAGAAAATGCATTTTGCTGCTGTCTGAATTAAGGCCAATAACTGTGAAGCTTGGATTTTTAATGAGAAAGCCCTTAAGGCAGGAAGAAATTTCAAATACAGTAGTGATATATGCAATCTTGTATGATCACTGCTTTTAATTGCTTAATCATTCATACTGCCTAAATATAATTGTACTGTTAGCTGCTGTGTTTACAGTCTATGATGTGGAAAAAGATGTCCCACTGTGACATGTTCTAGTTACAATCAAATTGACTGTAGCAAACACGGAAGCTGTTGAAGTTCAGTGCTTCTCAGCAGGGTGCCCTTGTTCCCCTGCTTATTTCTGGCTGTTGATATAGCTTGCCTCTCTGAAGCTCCTTCTCATCAAAAATAACAGTTTATCTTCACAGGAAAGAAGCATGTTGTTAAGTATTTAAGGAGAAGTTTATCTCACAAGTGGGGTTTTTTTTGATAAATAGTATTTTACAGATTTGTTTTTGTAATGCCCTTTTTTCACTTGTATGAACTTTTCAGTGTTTTCTTGCTTCTGTCATTTGGTGCACTAACAGTGCTGCAAATCATGCTCATAGCTGCTGTTTCACAATAATAATGTCTCCATTATAAATCTACTTTTTCAAGTGTTTAGATGACTTAGCCAGAAAAATTGTTTATAGGATGAGAGCTGCTTATGAAATAAATCAAGAAAATAAATTTATTTGTAAAGGAGTTAAAAAAAAATAAAACCAACACCTCCCAAAAGAAAATAAAAAACACCCCCAAAAAAACCCCCAAACCACAACAGTGACTCATTTTCAGGTACTGAGGAGTACAAGTCAATGAGCTGGTGGCTCTCTGCATTTTAACATGCCAGTTTATCAAGTTTTCTCACAATATTGTTCAGCTACTTCTGTGTTTTATTCACATATTGTGGCTCCTTAATGCTCATTTTTGTTGAGTAGCTTGGGTTTTAATAAATCTGTATGCCAGTGCATAACCAAATGAGGCGGCTCATCAAGCGTGGCACTGCAATGCAGCTAGTGATATCTAGTAGTGGAATCAAACCACTCACAGGTTTGAAACACTGACTGTACATGGTCTCTTTCCAGTCTTCAGCCGTCCTGAAATTCAGATGACTGAAGAATTACCTTTAATATCCTGCCAGCTCAGCCATTGCCCCTTTGTTTCTGCTGTCTTTGAAGCCAGACAGTAATAACTAGATTTGTGTCAGATCACCAGATATGTTGCTGTTGCTATTTTAGCCAGAGCTTATGTTGTTTGAAGTCCCATTTACTGCATTACAGCTGGCGTGCAGGAGCTCATTTAGGCATGTTTAATCTTCTCACTGGGTTCCAACTGCTGTTTTTCTTTATTAACCTAGTGAATTATACCAAGCTTTTCCAAGATGACTGACATCAGTCAGTAAGAGTGCTGGTTATTGGAACTCCACTTGCTAATGAAGTAATCTTTGTAAGTAAACAAGTGGAAAGACTTTGACATTGATATATTTGCTGAGAACAGGCTGTTACTAAGGTAGGGATATGGGTCCTTTTCAAGTACACAGAGTTTTTGCTTTTGGAGCTTGTTTGATTCCTGTCAAAAGGTTGAGCCTTCTTCTTTCAGCCATCAGATTGGCAAAACCAACCACCAACCTTCACACCCCAACAAAAAAAATTGTTTGTGCTTAACAACTTGCAGAAGTCTTGTCAAATTTCTTTATCTGTAGAACTTGAT
>JAAGNO010012674.1:10609-41325 GCA_033439905.1 Ceryle rudis | reverse complement strand
GGGGCTGTTTAGCCTGGAAAAGGGAAGACTGAGAGGGGATCTTATTAATGTTTACAAATATCTGAAGGGTGGGTGTCGAGTAGAAGGGGCCAGTCTCTCTTCAGTTGTGCTTGTGTCACAAGCTGGAACACAGGAAGTTCTGCCTCAGTATTAGGAGAAACTTCTTTACTGTGAGGGTGACAAAGCACTGGAGCAGGCTGCCCAGAGAGATTGTGGAGTCTCTTTCTTTGGAGACTTTCAGAAACGCACCTGGATGTGATCCTGTGTGGCCTGCCTTAGGTGCTCCTGCATTGGCAGGGGGGTTGGACTTGATCATCTCCAGAGGTCCCTTCCAACCTCTACCATTCTATGATTCAGTATTTACGGTTCTTTTTATTATTTTTGTTGGATTGTGTGCAGTTTTAATGAAATTTTATGCTATGACATTTGGATTGCTTTGACATTTCTTTGCTCCAAAGGTCCACTCTGTGTAATTTAGTGAAATTAATCCATGGACAACCTGGATTGACAGGCTCTTGTGTTTTATTTTTTTCCCTTCGATTTCTTTTTACAAAGCTTTTACATAACACTGTATAATGTTATAGTGTATTAAAATATTTAGAATATAATTCTTTTTATACTGTGGTGACAACTGTCATGTGCTTTACTTTAATCTGCAAACTAATCTTGCAGTATTTTAAATAACTATGGTCTACTTACATATGCAGTTTACCACTAGACATTCATTTCTTATACTAATTTCTTATTTTTCAAGAAGTATAACAGGTCTTCAGTTGTCAACATAATACCTGTATTAATGTTTGCATTCTGACATCAATGTGTTTCATAGTTTTCTGGGATATCTCAGGTACTTTGCTTTTGAAATGGTGATGGGGATTTTCAAATGAAGCTACAGCCCCCCCCGCCCCCCCCCAAAAAAAAGATACTAGAAAGGAAATTTTGTAAATAATAAAAAACGCTCCATACAGAAAATGCAGGAGACTTTACTGCGATGAAGTTGTAGTGGACTAATTCTGATTTTCATTTTTTTCTTTTTTGTCCCCCCCCCATTTTTCTTGAATTTCAGATTTATCCATGGCAGTGCAAAAATTTTCACAGTCTTTACAAGATTTCCAGTTTGAGTGTATTGGAGATGCTGAAACTGATGATGAAATTAATATTGGTAAGTAGTTTCTGTGCTTTGGTTGAAGTAACATTTTACATAGTTTCTTATGTAGTTGATAGGATATCATAAATAGAGTGGGGCAGCTCACAGTTTTCTGGGTTTTAATGGAGCATGTAACTAAAATAGGAAAATTTCAGTAAGTAGAAATCATGTAAGACTTCAAAAATACATGTCAAAAAACTGTGTCTTCATGACGTAGTTTGTTTCATTGTAGAGGGAAGAATTCAGTTGTACTGAGGGAAGTGTGAAGCTTCTAAATTCTGCAGCTATTTTTAATTTGCAGCCATTTTATTGTTGGAATATTAAAAGGTGCACAACTTTTTTATGAAATAACATAGGTCTGCAAAGAACACTGAAGTGCCTAGTAAGACATAGAAGTTATTTAAGGGTCTAAACCCAGGAATAGGTCCTTTACAACTTGTCCATTCCTAAGTATATGGTTGTCTGAAATTTTGGCATTAAAATTTACTAGCTGCTTAACTACTCTTCACACACCCAGAACTTCTGCATTCGCAGAACTGAACAGCTCAGCTTGTCTTGAATATAAGCCTCTTTAATATAATCAAAATATTCTTCCTGCAGCAGATTAATCCTAGAAACATTTCTAGGATTCAGAAATTCAGCCACTCCTTCCTTCAAGGCATTGCCATAGTTGCAGTGATGTTTTGGGGCAGTAGCATGGCAGCTGGACTGCTCTACCTCCTGTTGCTGAGAAATTTAGATTATAATCCATTTTAAGAATGGTTAAATTCAGTGTCATGAGTTTACATACCACATGGCCCCCATCTCTCCCAAAACATCTGAGAAGGAGGAGGATGGTTCTTAAAAGAGTAGTTGCTTCTAAAAATAAGTAATTTGGCAGTACAAGAAGGAACGTAGGACTTGTTAGTGTTTTTAAAAAAAGATCTCTGTAATGCAGAGAGGAAACTTGGATTTAGTGTTTTCCAAGCATATCTCTTACTATAAATGATTTTCAAGTCTCTCACTGTTTCCCTTTTCTTGAATGAGTTACTACTAATCATCGGACAAAAGGTCTGAGCTGCCTGCTTTCACTGGCAAGGTTTGCCTTGCCCTACAGCATTCTTATAGTTAGTTACAAGACTAAAATCAAAGATGACTGATATTTCATCACTGTCTTCTGCTAACCTGTGGTGGAGAGGTGGGTGGGGAGGTTTAATTTTACTGACATATATAAGTAGGAGTGTGAAACCACTGAGATGCTTCTATACAGGTATAAAACTGTATATTCTTCAGGAGTATCAAGCTTGGGCAGATGCAAAAAAATCACAGAATCACGGAATGGTAGGTAGATACTTATAAACGTTGATAAGGTGTCCTCTCAGTAAAGACTGAGGCAAAGCAGGCATTCAGTAACTCTGCCTTCTCTGCATCCTGTCACCAGGGCTCCCACCTCATTAGGCAGTGGGCTCGCATTTTTCCTCATCTTCCTTGTACTATTGATGTATTTGAAGAAGCCTTTCTTGTTCTTTTTTACTTCCTTTCCAAGATTTAATTCTGAGAGGGCCTTGGCCTTCCTTGTTACATCCCTGCATGCAGCATTCCTATAATCCTCCCAAGTGACCAGTCCCTTTATCCACATATTGTCTACTTTCTTCTTTCACAGGAGTTTTTCCAGCAGCTCCTTGCTCATCTGTGCTGGTCTCCTGCCTCCTCTCTCGGATTCTTTACTCAAAGGAATGTACTGATCTTGATCTTGGAGGAAGTGGTACTTGAATATTAACCATTTCTCTTGGTCTCCGCTACCTTCTAGAGTTCTAGCCCATGGGATTTCTCCAAGTAGGTCTTTGAGAAGGATGAAATTAGCATTCCTGAAGTCCAGGGTCACTATGTCTCCATGACTGCAATGATACCATGGCCCTGTGACCACACCCAGGTCTTTAGTTCTTCTTGTTTATTCTCTATGTTTTGTGCATTGGTATACAAGCATTTTAGAGACTTAATTGAACAAGAAGGCAACACTGGAGGGGAAAAAGAGGAACCACTGTAGTCATATCCAGCCTTGAGGTGGTTGTCCTTCTGGCTTTCATCTTGGAAGGCAGCTATGGAGTGTTTGCTGCTGCTTCTGTGATTGGCCTGGCTTATACCACAATTGGATGTGATAGCATAAGCATTTCTGTTTTGGACCCCTGCCCCAAGTCCTTCAGATTAGATCCTTCCTGACTAAGTTGGCCAGCCTACTGCCAAAGATTCCCTTGCCTGTTCAAGACAAGTGTATTCAATCCCTCCCTAGCAGGTTATAGTCATCAAAGAATGTCCTGTTGTCATAGAACCCAAAACCTTTGCAGTGGCACCAGCCACATAGCCAGGAATTAATATTTGCTATTAATCTATATCTGTCTGCCCCCTCTCCTCTAACTGGTAAGATGGAAAAAAAGGTAACTTGGACACCAGTGGTTTTCACTTGCACCTCCAGGATTTTATAATAGTATTCCATCATCCTGTGTAGGTTCTGGCTTGCCGTGTCATTCATGCCCACATGGGAGAGTAACAATGGGTAGCAGTCAGTGTTCTCAACCATTTGTGGCACCCTCTCAGCAATGTCACAGATTTTAGCTTCCAGGAGGCAGCAATCCTCCTGTGACTCTGTCAGGTCAGCAGATGGATGTCTCCATACCCTTTAACAGAGAGTTTTCCACTATGAGCACCTGTTGTTTCTTTTTGTGATAACCACTGCATGTTGCTGATGGAGTTTCTCCATGTAGTGCTTGCTCATGAGTGTCTGTAGGCATTAAAGCTTCATATCTGGTTTTGGTTTTTTGGTTTTAGAGGGTGGAGGATATAGAGTCTTGCTTTTTTGAGTAATCAGGGTCCAAGGTGAGTCTTTGTCAGTTATGTCTGCTATCAGAATATGGCTTTGAAACCATCTCTTTCTCTATCTTCACCTCAGCTCCTCTCCTCTGATGTTGTGTAGCCTTGTGATTATTTCTTGTAATTCGGCCACCTGGTGTAAGAACAGGTCATCTGCCTGTGGGCACCTTCTGCACTTACTTACCTTTCCATCAGGCACCTGCTGCGAGCTGCTGCCTGCCCAGAAATGTCCTTTCTGGCCAGGGCTGGTTGAGTCCATACATCACACTTCCCAGGGGCTACCTCCATAGGAACAGTGGTGATAGTTCTCAGACGAGTGTCCACCATTTTGGCAGATCCTGGGTGTGTTTCTCTGTGCTGTGGAGCTGCAAGGAGGTTACAGGGCCCCCTCCTGAGTATGGGGTGGCTGCTGCTTTGTTCTTTACAGGCTGAGCATTGCCGCTGGTTGCACTATCTTTACATTTTCTGTAGTTGCCCTGACAACACCCCAGCCACCTCAGCCTTTCAACCTTGCACAGGAGGGCTGCCAGCTCCTGTTGGGTCTCTCTGCTCTTCCTTGGGGTTCCCTGGCTCTGGGAAGCCCCTGCCAACCTCAACTAGCGCTCAACTTTGCCGCTGCTTTGTTCTTCTCATAAATTCACAAAATGGGGGGGGGCGTGGGTGTGCTCCTTGGCATTCTACGTATTATTTCTTGGCTGTTAAAGTTAGCCTGGAAACCTACGGTATCTCAGTTGTATGTCTTAGTTTTGGTCAATAACGTTTTTAAAAACGTAAGGTTTTGCATTTAAAAAGGGGTGACTGAGGAGAAAGACAACTTCCATTTTACTTGTAACCTACGTGTAGCAAAGAAAAGGCATTTTATTGTTTGGACATTAAACAGGCATTTAAAACTATTTAGGAAAAAAACAAGAGTTCATGAAGCTTGACAGCTGATTTATTTCACTTGGAGCTTCAAAGAAGAGATTTCTAACTTCTAAAGCACCCATTGCCTGATGGATTGTCGTGTACATCAAAGAAGCTTATAAGAGTAAAAGGTAAACTGATGGGAATCGAATTCAAGTCTAACCGAGCTTGAATGATACTGTGTGCTTTTATAGCATTAAGGCTCAATTTTTGATCCCCCTAGAGCACTGACCTAGAATTTATCCGTATCTTTAACATGCCCCAACAAGCTAGATGTTTGCTTATCATCAAAGACAGCTTTATACAGATGAATCCTGTTCTCTGTGTCTCCTCTTGCCTTCCCCTCCTTCCTATAAGAATATCTACAACTGTGCAGGCCACTGGGAAGTTTTACTTCAGTCTACAGTGATACTCTGACTTGATTAGTTTTGTACAAAGCCACCACATACGTAGGGGCTTAATACAGGGACTGTATTCTGGAGATTTTGAAATATATTTCTGTTTCAAGTTTAGTGTTGGAAAGCCACCCTATTCCACCTTAGCACTGGAAATTCACCATCTCAATAAGGTTTCTTCTGTCAGAATGTGGTTATTTTTGTTTTTTAAAAAACACATCTTCTCAAAATTGAAATATAAGTCTGTGGTGTTTTTGTTTGTTTCGTGTTTTGTTTTGTTTTTGTTTTTATCTCTTACCAGTAATAACTATTTGGAACTGAGTTGATAGCTCCAGGAACTTTATTTGAGGCAGTACTAGAGCTGAAGATCTCTCTTCAGTAACTACACACAGTGTAATTACTATTTTTTTTTTTCTTTTTTTGCCAACCTGAGCTCTAACAGCATTCAGTTTTATTTGCATTTCCTATAACCTGTGCCTTTTTAGATGGCCCCTTTATACAACCCACCTATTCCAATAAGCCTATTACACAAAATACATGAGAAGTAGTTTTAGTTAAGTTCCATGACACAATATAAACAGAAATATGATGATGTTTTTCATATTTTATTTGCTACATCTATTATTTAATCCAGTGATTTAGTTGTTGGTTTTCTTTTCTTTTAATTACTATATTCAGTTTCTACTTCTTATGATTTTTTACTTTTTATTTGCAAATGCTTAATTCTTCCATAGAACTATTGTTCTTTAACAAAAGAATTCTACATTTCTCTTTGTGGTTGTATAATGCATTCTAGGAAATCTTTTCAGGTCGTTACAATTTACATGGGTTTATACACATAGCCTCTTTCAGATATAACATGCCCAGTTTAGAATCTGACATTTTGTGCATGGGTTGTAAGCTATTTCCCTGACTTCCTTGAATAAGCAGACTAGCTTGTTCCTCAAATCATCTACAGCTTCAGTTTTTTTTAAACAGTGGACATCAAAGAATTTATGCTATAAAAAGCTTTTTGAGCTTTTCAGATATTTGCCAGCAGATTGGGCGTTAGGAAGCAGTGCTCCTCAGCTTGGCTAGCTTTTCTTATTTAAAAAATAAACCGGCCAGCAACAATTGCCAGTGTTGTCTCTTCCTCTGTTTTGAAATGCACGAGGCAGCATGTGATCCGCAGCAGTGCAAGGGCTGCAATATTTGACAAGGCCATACTAACTGATAATAGAACATGGATATTAACTCTAGTTGCATGTGATTTAGCCAAGCTGTAATTTTTTTTGTACACTTGAAAAGTTGTGCAGAAAGTGGCATCTTTAAAGCAAAAATAACATGATGAATGACGGTGGATCAGGAATATTAAAAAGGCATAGTAATGAAGGTTTGATGTAACTTATCCTTACTCTTAAGGAAAGGGTATTGCTTCTCCCATCTTAGTGACACCTGTACTTTACTCAGTCTGAAATAGCCAAAAGTGATTGGCATGTTTACAGAACATACAGAACAAAAAAAAAAAAAAAGTCATGAGCCTTTTTGGTATTAAGGACTGTTTTAATGATGTATTTAGAAACTTAAGAGTACCATAAGGCTTGATGTGGACAGGGAAAACTTAAATTCCAGTAGGTTCTGGATCTGCTGGCCTCACAAAATGTAGTGCTTGGTATGATCATTTCTCTTTGAAATAGTTCTGTCACTGTGAATGGCTCCCCAGTAAAAAAATGAAAAAAGGAAGGGGAATGGAGTTTTAATGTGTGACTGCAGTAACATATCATATTGCAGTTAAAAATGACCAGTTATTTCACTGGAATAATCTGGAAACAGTTTCTCTTGCTGGCTTTCCTAGAAAGTCATCTGTTTTTCTGAAATGCATCCTAATTCCCTGAATAGGTAATAAAATTCAAACAATATGTTTATCTAGTTTATTTGAAAAGATTAATTTTGTTTCAATGGTTGGTAAAGGTTAACCCTGCCAGATGTGCAAGGGAGGGTTTTGCAATGGGTACGTAGATACTCTTGAATGTAACATTCAACAGATTTCTTACCAGCTAACTTAGTCAGGTATTTCTTTAGCTGATTTTGACAGATGGGATATTACAAGCCGACTGGAAGAGACTGAGTTAATGCAGTGGATAGCAAACTAAGGTTTTGAAGTCAAGATGTAACTCTGATAAAGGGTGAGATGGCAATTAATTGAAAGTCAGTAACTGAAAGGATCAGCTGGTAAGCCTAAACTGAAGAGTTCAGAAATTTGTGCAGAAGGCCTATAATTTCTTTTACTTAAAAGGAGGCAAAATTTTCTGTTCCTTGTGTTCTCAGGGAAAATATTAAAGGAAAAAGCTCAAGACCCAACTACACAGACTTTTAACTTACCAGATGCATTTGGACTAAACAAAGAGCTTGTGAGTAATAACATGGAAAAAAGAATTTGTCAGCAAAGAATAATTTAGAGTTCAGGATATTCAGCTATAGCATTATAGTTGCAAAAAAAGGACTATGTAAGGTCTTGCAGAAGAAATTGAAACAAACAGCAAGGTGTTCTTCAACTGCAAAGGTTACAAGAGAGCAAGAAGAATGCAAGGGTGGCCTCTGAAAGGCCCAGATGGGATTACAGGATAAAAATTATTTGGGTATGGTACAAAAAACAAGTAGCAATTCATGAATGCTGACAAGGTAGTTAAGGCAAGCTAGATACTGATTACCTTTTAGAAGGTACTGGAACATAGCAGGTCACAGGATCATTGGAGTTGGAAGGGACCTCTAGAGATGATCTAATCCAACCCCCACACCAAAGCAAGTTTGCCTAGAGCACATTACACGGGATCGCATTTATATGGGTTTTGAACATCACCAGAGGAGACTCCACAACCTCCCTGGGCAGCCTGTTGCAGAGCCTCGTCACCCTCACTGTAGAGAAGTTTTTCCTTATATTCAGATGGAACCTCTCGTGTTCCAGATTGTGCCCATTGCCCTTTGTTCTGTCCCTGGGCACCACTGAAAAGAGTCTGGCTCCATCCTTCTTGCACCCACCCTTTAGATATTTATAGATATTTATATGGTCTCCTCTCAGTCTTCTCTTCTTCAGGCTAAATAGTCCCAGCTCTCTCAACCTTTCCTCGGAAGAGAGATGCTCCAGTCCCTCAGTCATCTTTGTTGCCCTCTGCTGGAACCTCTTCAGACTCTTTTGAACTCCAGATATGGCCTTACCAGTGCAGAATAGATGGGGAGGATGACATCCCTCGACCTGCTGGACACACTCTTCTTAATGCACCCCAGGATACCGTGGTCTACATTGCTGTGCCATGGTTAACTTACTGTCCAACAGGATGCCAAGGTCCTTCTCCGTGGAGCTCCTTTCCAGTAGGTCTACCCCTAACCTATATTGATGGTCGTCTAGAAGCTGTACATATTTTCTTAAATCTTTCAGGGAAGTTGAGGGAGGATGAAGCCATATTATCGTAGACCATCACATTTTGTAGAAGCACTTAAGAAGATGGAAAAATAACTAAAAGGGCAAGAGTTCTGTTAGCATACCCTCAGCAGTGTATGTTGGTTAACTGAAGACTTTTTCAAGCCTTCTCTTTCGAGAAATTCTACAAGTTCTTTTTCCTTGTTTTGTTTTGTTTTTTTTTTCCTTTTTAGAAAATTATTTAGTTTGCCTCAAGTTTGTGTTGAGAGGTTATAGGATTTATGAATCTGCATTCTGAGATCAGAGCTTTAAACCATGACATTTAGCATCCTGTCATTGGCAGCAATTGCTGCTAGATGCATCATGAGAAAGTAAAAAGAGCCACTTATCTCTCTTCACATGATTCCTTGATGGCATTTTTGTCTGTGGAACTGTGATGCTGAATTCTGAATAACCCATATGCCCTTGAGAAAGTAATATATGTGGAAAGGTAGATCTTTTTCTATAGAGATTTGCACCACTTGCTTACATGAGAACAAAGCCTTTGGAATGTTTTCCACTTTCTTGCCCTCTGTATGGGTTAATACTTTTATTATGTTTCTGTTGACATCTACTATAGCCCTTTGACTTCTATTTGAAGGCAGTTTTGAGCAAAGACTCTCACAGTTTTAACTGAACTCAGAGCTTATAAATCAATCATTTGTTCTTGTCAACTGAGAGCTTGTACTTAGAAAACATGAAGCCAAAGAGCTGCTAAACCTAAACACTTGGCATAAGTAACGCATTTCTTCTAAAATGTTGACTTTCAGATTTTTACATGAATATTTTTTTAGTTCTTGGAAACTTTTGTTGCTGCACATTAATAGGAAAAACTCATAGTTATCCTTTGCATGTTTTCTGCTCTTAGTGTGCTAAAATAAATTTCATGGCTGGTTGTAGAATTCTTTGTTTTGAGACTGTTCTTCACACATTTCAGGAAGATCAGTTTACTGTATTCCAGTTAATTGATTTTTATTCTTTTAAATACACATGACTCAAGACTGAGGTTTTTCTCCTATGTTTTTTTACCTGCTCTTGACCTGCTCCTTCCTTCAGTCTGTGCCTCATTTAATGACTACTGATTTCAGTGAAGTACTTTATATGAACAGTATCTTCTCACTACAGCTCCAATCCAGATAATGAACTCATCTGGTCTTTAAAATGTAATTTTGACCAGGTCAAAATTGATGTTATTTTTCTTTGTTTTCAGCTCAGTCACTGAAAGAGTTTGCTCGGCTCCTGATTGCTGTTGAAGAGGAAAGGAGACGACTTGTAAGTTTACTGGCAACAATATGTTGCATTGGGCCTCTTTTTGTATGAACTAGTACTCTTGTTTTGTACTCCTTTCTAAGTGCTATCTTGATATTGATTATTTAATTATTTCTGTAGTAGATGTTAAGTATTTCTTAAGAATCATTTGAAATTATGCAAAGGTACAAATGTGCAGTTTTTAGTAGTGTTCAGCCAAATACCTCTACATTGACTTAAAACCTGTTTTTTTCAGTTTCCTCCCTCCCCACCCCCCACCCCAAAATAATGTTTGAAGGCTGCTGTACCTTTCCTTTCTTCCATCTTGTATTATTAGTCACAAGGCACAGTAATAAACTAAACTGTAAACAAAGAGTGTATAGTGGAAATGTAGATTGGTATTTATATTTAGGAAATACTTTGAGTCTTGTCCAATGAATATATACTAGTAATTCAAGAATATGATAAATACGGGGTAAGACAAGAAACCAAATTCATCATCCCTGAGAAACTCTTGTAGACTTGTCAGATTTGCCCTTCATGATGATATTCTTGTTTCCTTTGTTTCCATACTGATGAATCTCCAGTATGCTTTCCTTTTATATTTCTAGTCAGAGTTTTTTTTAAAGATGTGTTAAGTGTACTCTTGTACAGATACTAAACAAAAAATAATCCATGTAAGCAATGAAACCTTTTTTTTTTTTCTTCCTTGGAAGTCAGTCATGAATAAAGAAGTTAGGTAAAGAGGAGGGGGTTTTTTAAATCTTGGGAAAGTTTAATTAGCTCAAATCCATCCAATAACTATGTCTGTCCTAGTTTTCCTTAGGTACTTAGGGAACAGGATTTTTCTGACTCAGGATGGAGCAAACTTAGTCATCCAGGAAGAGGCTTACATAAAGTTCTCTTATCCCTAGGAGTAAATAACCGTAGAATTGGTCTCCTGGTATTTCTGTTTGCATAAATATTTTAGAGTTGCAAAATCATAAACATGTGGTACAGTTGCATAAATAATATCACCTAAGCCTACAGAAGTGCAGTGTTTTTGCTTCATGTTAAATATTTTTTCTGAGTAGATTCAAGAGTAAGGCGACTGTTCTGGACTTGCCGCATAAAAAGATGTTTACCAGAACACTTGTTAATTCCTTAATTAAACAGTGTTTTAAATTAATAGCTTTGCAGTTTAGGTTAAAGATTATTCTGAGCTAACTATTAGAAAAAGGAAAAGCAATGAATAGATGAAGGTTTGGTTTTGTTTCTTTGTTTTGTTTTGTTTATTTGTTTTGGCTTGTTTGTGGCTCTTTTATTTTGTTTCAGAGGAACCACTCCCTTTTTCACTTAGAAGTTTCTGGCTTCTCTGTGGTTTATAATTTGATCTTTCTATGTAATGCTTTACTTTGTAACTTGTAGGAAGACCATCAGAGTAATTAAAACCCATTAATTTTATTAATAGAAAAAGACTGGTCAGATAGAAAGATATTCTTTGTTCTATTTCAGTATGACTTCAGTGGGAATGCATGGATTGTGTATAGCTGAGCTGTTGGACCCTAAGGCAGAGACTTGTGTGAGATTTCAGTCTCACAGAAAAGTATTTTACAGATATCTGTAAGTTTCATAGAATGCTATCACCAAATCATTGTGAACAAAGTGGCAAATAGTATTTGAGTGTGGAGAAGCTGCTCTTGATGGGAAATCACTTGCATCTAGCTTTTGGCTGAGTTTGAAATAGTCCTGTTTTGCTTGTTCTTCAACCTGAATGCTCATTTGAGAGTATCAAGGACATACAGAGTTATCATGGTAATGATACTCAAGAAAAATCAGAAAACAGAGCTTCCCTGTTTTTAAAAAGTTTGATCTCCCTGTTGCTGCAATTTATTTAATCATTATTGGAATCAAACTATTAAAGTATTACCTGTCATAGATGCTTAATTTTTATTCATCAGTTGTCTAACTGCAGTTTTCTGCATGCTGTCAAAGTATCCAGAGGTCCCTGAGAGGATCAGAGTGCCATGCTGCATGCTAAACAGATTGCTAGTAATAGGAATTTTCTGCCCGACACACTTGTGATTTAACGATTCAATCTTCAAAACATTTTTTGCTTATTTCAGAGGAAGGATGGAGCATTACATGTACACTATGATTCCTCTTCTGGAAGCACTTCAAGCCAGCCAATTTGCAGATTAGTGATGATTTTAGAAAAAGTTCTCAGCTGACCGGAAAACTTGAGGCAGGGAATGGAGGTCTTAAAGAATTTTATATCCTTTACTTCTGCATAAATAGAGAAAACTTGTAAAAGTGTGTGGGGTTTTTTTTGGTTGGTTGGTTTTTTTGGTTTTTTGGTCTGGGGGATTTTTTGTTGTAGTTTGGTTTGGGTTTTGGTTGGTTGGTTGGTTTTTGTTGTTTGTGCGTTTTTTTTTAAAGCAGCTTGTTCTTTTTGACATTTTGTAGAAAGCTTGGAGAAAAACAGCTAGTCACTGTTGAGACTATTTATGGATAAACTTCACCATACCATTTACAGATTCCTTTTAATTCTTGAAGTGTGTGACAGTTAAATCAGTATCATAATAGCAAATGCTGGATGTACGGGAATATGGAATGACAGATGTTCATTTTACTTACCAGCTAATGATCTTGTTTCCCTGCCTTCAATTTTATATTATTAATTTATGAGCATGCATGACTACATGAATCAGATTTGAATTTGGAAAATATATATTCATATCACCAATTAATTTCTCATCTGATGCCTATTAAATCCTTCATAAGTACAATTATATTTTTTTGTTTTGGTGAATGCGAAGAGTGTTGGAGTGCTTGACCAATTAATGTTTTAATTGTTTCCAGCATTCAGGGAGATGGTTTGAGAGGTGCTTAGCAAATCTGCTGTCCTTCTTGCATAAAAAACCAAATGGAACTTGTTCTTGTTTTCTTTAGAAGCAGCCAAGGAAAAAAGATACTATGAATGGTATTACTGGGAAAAACACTGAAGTGTAAGGTTAAATAAAACTGTCCATCACATAAATAAATATTCTGTTGTCTAAATCTTTGTAGACATTATTACTGGCAGCAGTAATAATATGGTGATTATTGTAAGCCAGTTCAATTTATCCTTGTCTTTTATTTCCTAATACTAAAAAATTAACTAGTAGTCTTAGAAAAAACAAAGATTATGCACCAAATCTTTTCCCTTAAAAAGCAAATAAAGGAGAAAGTAACTTGTAAGGCACCTTTTTTATTACACAGAGCCTTACAACTGATCTCTATTATTTCATGGTGTTAATTTAATGATGCTGTTGGTAAATGGTACATTAAAAAAACAACCAAAAAGCACAGACTCTTGAGTTTTACAAGCAGCATAAATGGCATAAGAAGTCAGATTCATCCCCACTGCCTTTCCAATGACTTCAGCCAGCAACAAGCCACCAGGGAATGTAAAATAATGACCTCTGTTTCCCAGTGATTATTAGGGAACAATTGAGATGTTATCATTTAATTTCATGTGAATATTTGGATCTATATCAAGGAAACTAACTTAAAATAATTTCCTTCCACTTCTTTTGAATTTGCATTGTGTTACGTAAGTGATATGCTATTTTATTTTAGAGATTCATACATTATTTATGTTTCCTATTCATTTGATAGTTAGTAAACTTTATTACAAACAGAAATGTCCTGGGAATGATACAAAATCCTATGAAAGGAAACAAAATTAGTATTATGTTGTGTTGACACAAGAATAGATGAATTAGTTCATGGTACTGATTTCCTTTTCCTTGTGATTCCCCTTCAGTCTGAAGCACTGAATGTTTTCCTTGAGTGTTACATTATCTTGAATGTAACTCCCTGATTATTTCTCAAAATTTACTAAATCCCAAACTGAAATGGGCCTCTTAACTGGGCCTTGCTCTTTACCCGCATTTTTATGGGATGCTGGCAAATGACGAATGATCTCAGAGCTTTTCTTTCTGGCATTGTGAATCACTGAGCTGTGGATGGTTACTTTGATTTCCTGACCAATATTAAATACTTCAGGGGACAGTACAAAAATCCTGAAGTAGATAGTTGTGTACTATGCTTGATGAATATTTTTCTTTCTAATGTCTGTCTCTTGCTATCTCATGATCTTCATGCTTCAGAGCGTATCTCATTGTTGTGGACTGTTTTGTATTAACTGGATGTTCTTATTGTGGTTCTGCATTTGCCCTCACACAAGGGGTCTGATGCTTTCTGCTTCCAGGGAAGCATCAAAATATTCAGTTTCAAAAGCTGCACTTGAAGAAAAATAAATGAACTGTTAAAACCAGCTATCCCTGGAATGGTACATAAAATCAGATACTGAAGAATACAGCATGTTGTTGAGCAGAATTAACCTTTTCCATATAATGTGAAGTGAGTTACAGAGTCCATCAGAAGAATAAGCAGTCTTCTGTTTACAAGTGCTTCTTATTAGTCAGTTTTTGAAGGGGAGAAATCATAAACCCACATATACTAGCACCCTGAGGCCTCAGAGCGTACACCTGGCATTTTGATTCACATGGGCTCTCATAAAAAGACAAAAAATAGTGTATGATGGTGTTTTGATATTCTTGGTAACTGCTTTCAGTGTTCTTTGTATCTCCTGCCAATTTTGGCATTGAAGTTAATCACTTTGGGAGGAACTGCCTTGAAAGCATATTGCTACAAATGAAAGAACACCACCACAAATAAGAGAGTTTCTTCTCTTTGCAGTTCAGACTTTTTTTTTGTTTGGGTTGGTTGGTTTGTTTGGGTTTGCCCCACATTTTTGCCATTTAAATTAATTAAAAAGCACCTTAGAACTGTTTATTGGGGGGGGTTGTTTTTTTTCATTACACTTAAGATGGCCTGTACATGTCCTGTTGAGCAATTAAGGTAACATGTAATGGGTTGTTAACATAACATCTTTGTTAAGGCTTCCTGTATTTGTGCATCAGCCTAGTAATTTGTAAATACCCATTTGCTAAGTAACTGAGCTTTCTATTGAGCAAGGGCAGTAAGTCAGCATGGAATTGTTTTATTTTGTTATTAAAAATATTTATTTATTTATTCTACCCCAGGTGTGGTTGGCTACATATTTGGTATGAATTGCAGAAGAAATCCATGTGTTTGGTAAACAGAATTCTGCAAGATAGGAAAATACTGATTTAAATGATTTTGTTAATTTGTAATTTTTTAGACCAGCTTACTGTCAACTGGCAGTCAAGCTAAGTTTTATAAATCATTGGGAAATTTAATGAAAATAAATAATATGTCTTTATAAACCTTTTTGGTGAACCTCCGTTTTGAATATGAGATATATGTGTTTCGAGTCAGAAAGCATTATGTAGACTAGAAAAGACACAGAGATTGGCAACAAGGAAACCTGGACACCTGAAAGCTCACAATGAGAAGAGACTTCCTGCAAGGAGGACTTTTTCAGTACCTTTAGTTCAAATAAATCAGATCGGTTATTTGGAGGCCTGGGATTTGTTAATTGCAATGACATATCTCAGCACCCTTTAATTTTTTTTTTTTTTGTCACATCAGACCTACTAGACCTCAGCAACAGGTTAACACTTCAGCCCTCAAAATGTTGTGGGTTTTTTTCCCTCCTTCCTTGCTGATACAATTGTAGATCTTACTTCCTAAGAAATAACCAGACAAACATTTCAAGTCTTACTTCAAATATAACTAAACATTTCTGTCACTCTAACTCTGCGTGCTACCCAGTTTCCCCATTCCATTTTATCAGAGACTGTTCTGCTCCGCTTGCTGATCTAAGCCATTTGTAAATACCATGAGAAATGAATGAAAAAGACAAAAGAAAAGACACTTCATCCTTTATTCTGCTGTTACTGAATACATCATTAGGGTATTTATTCTGTATGCAGGGTAAAGATAGTGCCAAATCTCTTATCTCCCTACTGGCATAATTTTTTCTTGCCTAGAAGTGGACAAGAAAGGTCTGCAGAGTAGGGCAGCGCATCGGAAGATTACCTCCTAGTCCTCTTTTGCCTTCTCGGCAAGGGAAGTTGGGATCTAAAGGACTCCTTTCAGGAAAGGTCTGCTTCTCAGAGCTCAAAAGGGCAATTCCTTTGCCAGAGGGAAAACAAATCTACAATATTTAAGATCACCTCTGCCTCAGAGCACAGAGACTGATGGCTGCTGCTTCATCCCTTTTTAATGTAAATTGCTTCTGGAAGTTTTGGAGAAGCCATGGATACTTCCCTGTGTTGGAGAGCTTAGTAGACCATCTTCAGCCTCACTGTTTTCTTGCTTCCTTTTTGTCCTTCTAGAATTTGTCTTGGATTCCAAACTTTTAAGTTTTGAAGTAAAGAGTAAATTTTGCCTATGGTTGCATGTAAGCTGTAGTCATCTACATTTTTCCAGTCTAAACTCACATTATGGAGTCTGTGAAGACAAATGGGAACTTTTCAGATACTGTCAATCTTAGGCAGATTCTTGAAAACTAATATGCTGACAATATGTTCATATGTTTTTCTTCGGGACATGTGTGGGGTTTTTTATCTTCTCGATGGTTAATTTGGGTGAATCTTCAATTTCGTGGAAGATACTAACTTATTCCATTTACATTATTTTATAGAATAATTTTTACTTATGTTTTTCATTTGTCTCTTCTGGAGAAAAATACAGTTTGTCATTATCTAATGTAACATAATAGGAATTCTCTTTTTTTAATTATGTAATACTATTTTGTTGAGGATTTTTCTTGTTAGCCTTGGAAATCATTGCAGGAGAAGGAGAATGTAGACAGCAGCAGTGTATGGTTTTCTGCTGTGTTTTAGCTCTGGAATGATTGGAGGAACTGTGCTCCAGAAAATTTTAGCTCATGCAAGGTTTTCAGAACCAACCTTCTGCCCCAAATCTGAGTCAGCTTTGTCTCTCAGCTACTGTCAACGTGAAAACTGGGAGGTAAATCAAGTGGAGTTCAGAGACATCTAGAAAAATGTTTTTGTATTCGTATTAATTCTGTATTTGTAGAGTATTTCTTGGACCCTTTAAGAAAATGTCCAGAATTCCCTGTTGTGTTGGTAGAAGTGTTTGTTTGACTTTGTAGTGAACATAATTGGAGAAGTGATCCAGCTGGAAAAATAATTCCTTTGGCCGTGACTTTCTTTCAGCTCCTTTTCCTCACTTCAGTGCACTCAAGGAAAATAATGACTTTCTGGACTAGAATTACTATAAAGAAAATCATAATTTCTTTGATATAATTGCTATCAAAAAGATATTAGAGGTATACCTTCCCTTGTCTACATGTGTATAGTAGTCACTGATAAGTAAGATCAAGAAGTGATAGGCATATTTCTCTCCTGCAGACTTCCTAGAGAGCAGACCTGCAGTGTCATCCTTTGGTGTGTTCTTGCTGAGGGAGAACTCGAAATGTAGCTTCCCCCCGTGCTGTGTCTTGTGGTAGGAGGAATCCTGTTTGCTGTCTTTCTTTGCACCACTCAAGTACAAAAATATATGTGTTCAAGTAAATGCTTCTTAGCATTTGTGCTCAGTTAAAACAAAAGCAAAACAAACAAAAAACCCAAGAAACAAACAAAAACACAAAAAAACCCCAAACAAAACTGGACTAATAAAAGTAAACAGCTTACGTTCTGTTATCATTAATGTAGTTTAACATCTGTATGTATGCATGGACATTTCTGAACTTTCCCCAGATAAAAAACACATGCTAGGCCAGATGATTTGGAGCTAAAATTATAGGTGCTCTTACTACGACGCATTAAGTTTCTCTTCCAGGTGACACTACTTCAGCTTCCATTATTTTCTCAAATAATAATGACTAGGAATGCATATGGAGCTCTTAGTGTTACTTTTCAGTTTTACACTTGGTACTTTGCTAATTTGTTTGAAGTATAGTTCTAACTTGTTTAATAATTTTCATTCTTTAAAGTAATTAGTTCCATTATTTTTGTGGAAATGAATAAAAAACCCAGAATTCATCCTGTATCATTTGGTTATGATGATATTTAAAACTGATCTCTCTAGAAACTAGTCCTTCTCACATCCCTGTTACTGCTCACCTGTTAAAATCTGGGATTGAAAATATAGGTCCCTGTTTTCTTTAACTTTGCAGAAGGTACTTCAGGAATCATTTTGCTGTGATGGAATAATGCCATTAATATGGAATTTGCTCAGAGTTTTATAATGATGCAAAAGTCAGTAGAGAACCTTCTGTTCATGTTTTACACTGTCTTTCTTTGTGGCTTTCCATTTTCTTTTTTCTTTTTTCCTTTGAAAATACATTTTTTTTTTATTTCTATTTATATGAATGTCCACAGTAAGAACTGTGGCATATGCAAAGACTTCTGCACCCTCTCCTGCTCAGCTTCACCCTAGATAACTCCCTTGCTTCATGAACCTACTACTGGTTGAGGAAGAAAGCAATATGAATATTTCTAGAGGCAGTCTTTGCTATTTTCCAACATAGTTGTCAGAGTTGAATTGTGACATAGTTATTTTCTTGAAGTTAACATTTTTTCAGAGGTGTGAAAGTGTGGATCTGTCATGTTGCGCTCTGATGGTTTGTATTGGCTGGTTAGTGGGTATCAGACAGGGAACACTTGTCTGTCTTCATGGAGCCAAGAGACTGTGAGTGGACCTGGGACAATTGTTGAAGAGTAAAGGAAAGGAGAGTGAAATAAGGGGCTCCACTAGCTCTGGATCTTGTTTACAACACTTGTGAACATTCATGTCCCTAAAGGATCTTACACAACCAGTATACAAAGCTGTGGTAAGATGGCTTTGACAATTAGTGTCCTTATAGTATTTATTCTTCAGTTATCTGCAGATAGTGGAAATGAAGAAAATATATTTATTTTTAAAATACAGTGTGTATTGTGGGAGTACTATACTGTAGATTAATTCATTCAGTTAACTATTACAGGTTTTCCTGCTTTCTTTATTTGCAGTGGTTGTATTTTCATTTACCTCCCTATGGATATCTGACTACAAAGGTGTTATGATGATTGCTCCTTACTATAATATAAAATGATTACAGGGATTTTTTGATCTTTGGTCTATGAAGCATTTATTGAAAGATTTAATGCTTGATGTAAACAGTCCCGTGATTTTTACAGTGTCCTGGTGAGCTGGCTTGGTGCCTTTGTAATGTTGTTTCCAGTTCTTAATTGACTGATCAGCAGCGACTGCAATAAGAACAGGAAGTGATTATTGAAATCCAGTCAGTAAAAGAGTAATGCATGGTCAAATTTCTTGAAAATTTTTGGTTTTCTATCCAGCATTTTTCAGTTAGAAAAGTCACAAAAAGAGATTGCTTGCCATTCCAAATTTTGAAGAGCACCATAGAGAGACAGAGAAATTAAATCTTCCCTTCAGTAAAAGTGCAAAATGAGGGGTTAGTTGGAAAGCTGCTTGTTACTTCTCATTTTATAAATCTAATTTGTTCTCAATTTCATATACTCATTCCATGTTCCCTGTGTTTCAATGCATGTAATCTTGCATTACAGGACAGCAACTTCCCAAAGTGTTTTGTGAGGCATTCACTGCGTAGTGTGGCTGGAAGGAGTTTATTTTAATGACATTTTAGTCTTCACAGAAATGCAAGTATTTGCTCTTTCAGCTTGTAGATGCTTTGGCTTTCAACACAGTCACCGAGTGTCTTCTCAGATGACTGCTGACAGAAAAAAAGAGAAATATGTTTGCACTTCTAAATAAGCGTTTTAAAGAAACCTGAATTTTGCTGGATCAGCCACCTTACAGCCTTAAAGTTTTATGCATTTATTTTTTGACTTCAGAGGGAGGGAATGGAATTGCTTGTGGCACAGGGTATGTGCTGTACTTGTTACTAGGCTATAATAATGTCAGAACATGCTTTTACCTGACAATCTACCACTTTCTTAATTTTTTTAATAGCTTCTGAGTTTATCTGCACTTCTCCCAGTAGCAGGAGAAAAAGTGCTTCATTCCTACAAACAACGTACTCTTAATTCTTTCTTCCTTTAGTCTGAGCTCTGGAATAGTTTAAAACTTCTACATCTCATGTTCTTATTCAGTGTCCTGGGAAATGTGATTAAAAATGGATAACAACACAAGCACTTTATACACCAAATGGTATGTAGAAACAAAGATGCCTTTATTTAAAACAAACACCATCAATAAAGCCCCCACCTTTTTTCAAGGAAGCAAGATATTCTTCCTTGGGGAACCTGTGTAATCTGCGTGGACCCATTGCTGTGTTACACAAAAAGATGTTTTATTTGAGGTGTTCTCATTAGGGTGTTGTCTTAAGGTTTGCAGAACATGTAGATTGTTTTTGTTATTCTTTTTAAATGTCTGTAGAAGCTCCAGTTATTGTTATTTTGACGAACTTTCTTACATGTATGTCCCCGAGCAACTGCTTTTACTTTGAACTAAGGCTGAAGCAGATGAACAGTTTTGTCTGGTTAAAAACCTAGCTAAAAGCAAAAAAAATCCCTCATCATTCTTTATTGGTTATTTTTCAACCATGTTGCCACAAACTTTCAGCACAAGAGAGGGCAAAGGATGAAGTCAAAGGGAGCATGAAGAAGCAATGCAAGATCAGCAAACTCTGCTAAGGCTACCATGACTGACAAAGTACAGGCCTCATGCAATGTTTGTTGCAGTTCTGCTGTTACAATTAGTTGTGGTCAAGTAAAGAGGTTACTTTTCTGGTGGTAAAAGGACATTATACCAGAAATCTGGGAGCCATGTCACATGGTCCTGCAGAAATTTTTGAGTTTGATTCTGGTAGAATTAAAGATTAAAAGATTGTGAGAGATTCTTCTTTGGCCACCTGTCCTTCAGTAAAAGGCTACTTTTAAAGAAAGCATGATAAACATTTCTCTCCCCTTAAGCTGGCTCTTACACTTTGTAGAGCTCTTTTTACAGGCTAGAAGAGAGCTTTCTAAATTCATTTAGGTTGCAAGTCATATTTGCATGAGAGCAGAAAAAACATTTAAGAAATCTGTATCTGATACTACTTCTAGCCATATTGCTCTAAATGTCTTGGCCTGACATGTGTCCTACATCCCATTCTTAATTTTATGTGCTGTTCCCAACATGCTCATTTTGAACTTTCACCACTGCCATTTGGCAGAACCTTCTAAATCATAATTCTTCATCATTTGAGGCTTAAATAACCTCTGAACATTTTTCTGGGTGTCATCTATCAGTAAAACTTTGTATATATGCAGCTGTAAAATTATACTTCACAGTATGAAATAAATATATTTTTTTTGACAACTTCATCTAGTGTATTTTCATATTCGTTTATTTATTGTTATGCCTGGTTTTTAAAGGAGCATCATAACCTTTTCCTGTGCTTGTAAGGAATTAGCCTAAATAGCTATATTGAACACTTCTAATTTAGTCTTAAAATTTTGTTTGTACACATTGTACACAGGCACTGTACACAGAGAGTGAATGCTGTCAATAGCATGGACAAATCGAAAGATTTTCTATGAAGTTCTTCTATAAAAGTTCATTTATCTCTGAATAGTTTGAATCTGTGTGTAATCTACCTTTCTTCAGAAATTATCTTAAATGTTCTTACGCGTGCTTCTATTTTCTGTCAGGATACATACTTCCAGTCTGTGAGTTAACAGTTCCTGGGCATAATACCACCATAAACAGCTCAGCTGATTTTGGCTTTATGCCTGGACATGTTCATTCATGAATAATTGTTACAACAAAATACAACTTTGAATTACATTCAATTCTTAGAAGAACTTTATTTAATTATTTATTTTAACAATTATTTGGGCAGGTTGATTTTGTTGGTACTAGAGACATAATGAATAATGGATTGTTTGGTTGCTGCCACAGCTCTTCTATCGAGAACCAGACATGGCAGAAAAGCAAAGCATTTAACTGTCAGACTGCTTTTCTTAATTTTTTATTTCACAGCAGCTGCAGAATACAATGCAAAGTGTTTCCTAATAGTAATACATAGTAGAGGTTAACATCTATTAACCCCACTTTTGCAGTTACTGAAATTGATTCATGGAGTCTTGCAGTGTCTGTGAAGGTGAAAATTCATTTTCTTACTGGAAAGTAGTACAAATTGTTCACAGAGAGTGACTGCGGGGCCACCTCTACTACTGGTGCTGCCCTACCTGTCTGCTTAATCAATTCCCAGCTCCACCAAGAAGAGCAGGCAGGTATTTCATGCCTGCCAGAACACTGGTGCATATATATTTGCTTAGTCCCTATAGTCACCATTTTGCCATTGATGGAAGGATTGTTACTTCACACACAAGTGATTGCACAGACTGCTAAAAAATTAAGTAGGTAGGTCACTAGTTAAGACCAATTCCATTCTGAACTGTTCACCTAGGCTTTCATGCTATTACTCTTTAATTTGAAACAGGGCTTCATAAATAGGAGTTGCAAAATAAATAAGAAAGCAAAAGGGAAAAATGATGAGGTTGTTGATGAGTTCATAGGCCTGCATAGGTTTGTGTTTTGCTCAGTTGTGTATGAGCCTTTCTTTGTCACATACTAACGCTTTTTACCTCACCACATTTGAGAATCAATTTTGTAACCCTCACAGATTTCACATAATGCACTTTGGATATTTATTCAAACCATTTCTAAAGACAGAAGCCACTTCTAATATCTGAGCTCTGGAGTGCCTGTGGATTGGTATGTGTTCACCAGATATATATATTTGGGTGCACCCATTTTATATTTTAAGAAATAGTAGTAGTAACTTTCTGTGTGAACTGGTGAGACTTCCATTAAGGGAGACCTGCTAATATGGAATAATTTCATGGGCCTACATCAGATATTTGTTTCCAAGATGACTGTTCCCAAAATGACAAACCAAGAGTAATACTTGTTATGGTGATGACTGTCATGAAAAGGAGCACAGTTTCCAGATTTTTTTAATTTTTCTTTTATATATCAAGGATTACAGTTGTCATTGTCTTTAACATAGTAATGGAAGTTATATTTGCAACCTATGTAGCAGAAGAAAATTTCAGTAAAAATTAGTCTAGTACAGTATACTAAAAATGTATGTAGAAGAAGCTGTTATGGGCCCATCAGTGCCGGAAATATGGTTCCTTTTCAAAGCTGTGATAATGTAATTATATTCTGTAATTCAGAAGGTTCAATTTCCAAATCAGTTTATAAAACTAATGGGGCCAGTAGCACCTAATACTGTTTTCCCAACAGTAATTATTAAATAGGTTTGCTGGGTCTACATATACTAGTAATGAAGTTTTGCTTAGCTGATAACATTTATATTCAAACAACAGTCATGACATACGGTTGTCTATTTACATGACTTTAATTTTCACAAGCTATTAGTAACATATCGGAAGTATTTTCATAAATTGCATGTTAGTAGTTCATACATCCTTTACAAGCCTTCTCAGTGTCCTGATAAGCCAAACAAATTACAGTAGCAGAAATATACTAATACTTTTTATGTCAGTAGCAGCTTAAACATAAAACCCCCCCCCAATCTTAATTTACAGATGCATAACAAGATTTTTTTAATGTATTAAAAAAATAGGCAGTGTGTTTATCATTCTAGGTTAAACATTGACGGAGTTTGAATAATTGTTCAAAAGATTGTAGATTCTTAAGCATATATATAGATAATGTATATATAACTTACCTGCTTCTGTGTTTGTGTATTTATCCTCATGCTATTAATCAAACATTTTCAGAACCTTTGCAGTGTAAAAGCAATGAGCCATTGAAAGATGAGCTCAAGATGTAACACAGCTTTTCTCAGATGGCCTCCTTTTTTCTGCATGAGGTTATTTTAACTTTTCCACTTGCACGTTATTATCAGAACTTTTGTCTCTTTGTGTGGAAAGTGCTGCTTACATCATCTAGCTAAGAAAAGACAATCATCTGACAGGAAGAAATTGGGAGAGAATTTAGGCTGAATGTCAGGAAAACTTACTCATGATGAGCTACATTGTGAAATACTTTGCCAAGGAAAATAAAAGTGTCTTAAGGCACAACCTGAGATTGAGCCAAGTGTTGGAAAATGTAATGTAGAAACAGAGTGAGTATTTTGTATTACTCAGTGACCATGCATCCTTCTTAGCCTGAACCATGGCTAATCAGATTGTTGTTCAGTATTCTTCAGTAACATTTCGAAGATAACTGTTGTGATAATGGACTAAGAATACATTGTATTCCCAAAGAAGACTTCTGCTCGCTCTTTTTCGAGGTAGGGATTATGGGTAAAAGGGGAAACGGCTGGAAGTTGGGCAGCCTCTAATGAATATCTGCTTCTCCAGTTGAATTTAAGAATAATTTCATTAGCCATGGCATTTTCCCAAGACCATTTTGGGGGGGGCTCTAAATAGATTGATTTTAGCATTTAGGAGCCTAAATTTCTGTGGGGAATTCTGTAGCAGGTAATTTTTATTTATCTATTTATTTCTTTAAAGAAAATAAAACAAAGGATCCACTATATCAAGTATAAACATTTCTGACAATTTAGAAATTTAAATTCCTAGCTCGAGTAAATTTCTGCCAACATCTTGGCTTCTTATTTGGATTATCCATTTGCTTAATTTTTTCCCTCACTGATAAACTTTCATATAGGGTTTTTTTTGTTTGTTTGAGGTAAAATTTTGGGGTGTTTGTTCTCATTTTGGACTCAGAAGTTGCTGATGACATTTGGTCACTCCAGCTCTTAATGGGTTTTTTTAGACAGATTTGTCCCTACAGAACAGCTGTCTGCCTGCCTTAATGTCTCCAGCTTCTGTCTAGGAAGAAGGCACCCACAGTCTGGCTTTCGGGGGTTTTCTTTTGAGGAAAGCATATTTAAAGTCAGTTTCAGGAATTCTGACAAGTGAAGCTTTTTAAAATAAATGGTGTGGTGAGTGACAGTTCAGCATCCCTTAAGGGATAATGTGTGCTAATTAAAAAACATTGTTTTTACTTTTCATAGCAAGTCAGAAAGTTATTACTTTGATTAGTTAAGTGTTTATTTATCCTATTATTGGTTTCCAGCTCTCCCTTTACATGGTAAAGGACCTCACAAGGAGGCCTCTTCAGGGTGCATTTACTCCAGAGAAGTTTGTTGACATCTGCACAGTGAGGAAAACAGGCCTGGCCACAAAATTTATAGATCAAGATTTGAAAAAGCAAAGAGAAAAAGTAATAAACATGTGAAACTGATTTGGGTTTACTCTTAAGTAGGTCTTAACAGCCAGAGTGAAAGTGTCTGGGAGGGTTTAAAATAGGGACTTCTTAAAGTAAATCTTGTTGCTTATTTGCTAAGATATACGACTTAATCAGATAATTTCTGTAATTGTTAATGCATTGAATTTTTTAAAAAGTAAAAGCATAAAAGCCACACAAACTCTCCACTAAGGCAGATTCCTTCAATTCTTAAATTGAAGATTCTCCTTCAGTACAAGAAGGTTTGGTTTTGTTGTGTTTTGTTTTCCCTATGAAGAAAAAGTATACTTTTCTTGTGATAAATGTTTAAGAAGTGAAAAATACTTGTAACATAGTAAAAAAACTCACCAAAGTTAAATTTACCATTAAAAACATGGTGAAGTATAGATATACTTGAATTCTAGACCTACTTTTTCTTAATTAGTTCTCTGCTCCAATTATGCTGTTTCCTGTGTTTATATAGCCATTTCCCCCTTGATAATGTGTAATGTAAACATTCAAGCTGGGGATCTTTTTTTGTTTGTTTGGAAAGCCATAAAGGGAGGAAAACCGAGAAGTTTTCTTCTGCTGGCTATCTGAAATGACATTCTCCAGCTCTTTTTTGCTTTCATTATGATTTGAACTCTCAGCCTAGTCGAGAGATTTGCGCTGTTTGTGTTTATGGTAGCGATAGAAAGATAAATACCCAAACTTGTAAGTACACAACTAAACTGTTTTTGCTTCATTGTGGTAGTGCTTGTGATTACTTTATCTTTTACAATTTTCACTAAGTTACAATCCATGCAGTAAGCCATAAAAAGAAACGGCATCTCTTACCAGACGATTAGCTATCTGCCATGACCATAGCTATTGCTGATTTATGTCTGCCTTCTGACATTTTCAGGTGTTTGCTAAAGAAAAAAGAAAGGAAAAAAGTAAACTTGGTTTGTTTTGGTTTTGTGTTTGGTTTTTGTGTGTTGTAGGTGACAAAAGCGACAAAAACCTCACTGAGCTCTTGCCCACTGAAGGGGAAAAAATGTGTATATAGGACACAGAGAAATAAGTTCTTTGAAGTGTGTCCTCATGAAATGAAGGAATAGGTGATATGCATGGTCTTTGTTATGTGAATGTATTTTTAAGAGGAAGAAAAAATCACTAGCATATCCTGATAAGAGTTTAATTGAAAGCACTGGAGGTACAAAAATGGAACCCCAGATGTGTCCAGCAAATTTATCCCAGTGTATTAACCTGTAGAAGACTTTTATAATCAGTTATAAGGCATATAAGTCAGTTGTTTTTTTCCCTTTCCCTTTTCAACTTACTGGCCATTAGCTGCTGTTACTAAAACTCCTGTTTGGTTACGGTGTGAATATTATTCTCAAAAATGAAAAAAAATAGGGGTGCGTGTGAAAGGAACCTTGATGTACAGTGCTTTCTGCATTTGAATTTTACTTTACAATGATCAATGCATGTAGTGTTATTCAAGGCTATGGGGCCAGATGGGTTACACCAAAGAGTATTGAGGGAGTTGGCTGATGTGCTTACCAGTCCTCTCTTTATCATTTACCAGCAGTCATACATAACTGGGGAGGTCCCAGTGAACTGCAGGGTAGCAAATGTGACACCCATTTACAAGAAGGGATGAAAAGAAGATCTGGGGAACTACAAACCTGTGAGTCTGACCTCGGTGCCAGGGAATGTCATGGAGCAGATCATCTTCAGTGCCGTTACACACCACATACAGGACAAATAGGTGATCAGGCCCAGTCACCCTGGGTTTATGAAAGGTAGGTCCTGCTTGGCAAACCTTATCACATTCTACAAGATGACCTGTCAGGTAGATGAGGGAAAGGCTGTAGAAGTTGTCTATCTCGTCTTCCGTGAAGCCTTTGATATAGTTTCCCACAGCATCCTCCTGGAGAAACTGGCTGCTCATGGCTTCGACAGGCATACGCTCTGCTGGGTAAAACACTGGCTGGATGGCCGGGCCCAAAGATTGGTGGTGAATGGAGCTTAATCCAGCTGGAGGCTGGTCACAAGTGACATTCCTCAGGGCTCAGTCTTGGGACCACATCTTTATTAATGATCTCGATGAGGAGATAGAATGCACTCTTAGTAGGTTTGCTGATGACACCAAGTTGGGTGGGAGTGCTGATCTGTTTGAGGGTAGGAAGGCTCTGCAGAGGGAACTGGACAGGCTGGATTGGTAGGCTGAGGCCAGTCATATGGACTTCAACAAGGAAGATTCCTAACATTAATTCTTTATAGCTGAGCTAAAGGAGTGATCATGAGTCCCTCTGAAAACTCTCTAGACACAAGTGCTACTTTCAAAATGAGTTCATGCACCTTCAGTATTCTTTTTGAATGTTAGGAATCTTGAGTTCTGCTTTTTGCCTTTGGCAGGCAAGAGTAGATACCTTAGTTACAAGAAGGGTAGTCCATGCTATATGAACCCTTTGGCTGTTGAAGATCACTGACTCAGAGATAGGTTTGTAGCTTGTCCTGGTTGTTTAATCTCAATTCTGAGAACTCCCATTAATGAAAATTTTCTAAAATGGATCTAGGTGCTCTATTTTGTGTGTACAGCTGTCACCTGAGATCATGAAATAAAGATGACTTAATAAAGTGTTACAGGAATTTAGAATTCTGTTGATCCATAAGCTTCTTGAGGTAGATCTGACAAGCTTCATTTTCTTATTCGTTCAGTGGCACTGTCAATAGTAAATCAAGTATTTTACGCTGTCACAAAGGTAGGAGTCCTCTGAATACTATCAGGGACATTTCTGAGCAACCCTAAATAACTCTTAGATACTTTCCTGCCCATAACCACTACACTCAAGAATCACAAACACCTTAAATTTAACAAAAGAAGCTGACAGGGAGCAGGTAAAGAAAAAGGTTTGAGCATTAATACTCATTGCATAATTCTATCAGCCTTTGCATAGCACCTCCCACAGCTCATGACAGAACCTAGCTTGAGTTGAGAAGTTCTGAATAGCTACTGTGAGCTCCAGAAGTTGGCAGAGAAGGCTGATATCTTAAGCTTTTGTATCACTGCATGGATGCTACAAGTTTATTCCTTTGTTGCTGTTTAAGAACCCAGAAGTGACAGCTGACACAGTAGGGCTGGCAGGCTGGGACTGCTTGCACCAACACTTAGTAATTCAGCTAAGTACATTTCCTTGCATACTTCAGCAATGCAAAGTTGAAGCAGCACTTCCACCTTCCAAACTATTCATATTGCTAATGAGGGCTCTCTATTCAAATCCGTTTCTTGGCATGTCATGCTGTGAGAGGAATGAAGTCAATTTTGTTAAAAGTTACTGTGGGAGGGCAGTAACAGCATTGTTAAAACCCATGTCTGGACAATTCCCATGATACCATTCTTTGCATCCTAATTTCCCTATGTAGCCTAATTAACAACATGCCAATGCTTACATCTTTATTCAGTACTTGTAATATTTGGGATAGTGTTTGAGATTTGGAGTAGAGACTTGACACATGAGAAGAGCTGTGCGTTTTTGGGTTGGTTTTTTTTTAAATCATTCAGGCTACCAAGGGGGAAGGGGAAAAATAAATTAAGATGTAGGGAAGAAGTTACATTTTAAATTTCATATTACATTAATTTTTAATTTTTCCCCTACACTTCAACTACTTTACAAAGCATAACCTGTCTGAATTTGTTTGGGCCCCTTTTGTACACACATGTTTCTTCTGGGGAGTATTTAATGTTTCAACAAACACAGGACTCCTTTGCCAGTTTATATTCTGTGAGTGGGAGAGGAGAGAAGTCACGTGCTCCCTCTGCAAATGCTTTGAAGTCTAAGATCTGATTTCCTTCAGTTTAACACATGTAACTAATGTGTGTTTATTAATGGTCATAAATCTAGCCATGCACTGTAATAATTCAGCTGGACATTTTTTGTCTTGATACCAACCTCCGGCATTCAGTTTCTCAAGACCTTTATGTATTACTAGCAGAATCTCAGTTTTATTTTTTACAATTCTTAACTGCTGGTTTTAATTTCTCTGATTCATTTCCTTCTTTATCTTGCAAAATTTAGTGTTTCCTTTCTTGAAGGCTATTTTCATTTGTATTTATATTATTTGTAGATTATAATAGCTAGAAGTATACATTTTGTTATGTAGACTATTATTTTAAAATATATTTGAAGTGTAAATTTTTGCTATAATAATTTTATAAAAGATTTTAGAAGTCTGTAGTAAAAACTTAAGGACATTTTTAAAGGTTAGCATCACATGGTTTTCCTATGGTAATCTTAGTTTATAAAATATTGTTGAATATGATGATATCAGGAAAAGATACAGTTTGACCTGATTTGGGCCAAATATTTGAGGTATTTAACCTGTGTCTTCATTCAACTATCTAAAAGGAAAAGTAAATCTAGCAGTCTTTTGAGATTTGTAGTAGAATAAAGAATTACAAGAAATTAAGATTTCATACATATATACATTTATACATTTACATGGCCATTTATATAGAACATGACTGGGTTTAGTAATAATTTTCTTAAGGTTTTTTGCAGCTTGAAGATGTAAAACAGAATTAACATAAAGGTGTCTGTGGCAATTTCACTTCAGCAGTTCACAATCCTTAAAAGGCACATAATATTTCTCTGAGAACAAATCTGCTTTCTGTACATTGGCATTGTACAGGCATTGTATTATACAGTGTAAATAATTTTTAAGGCTGTCCATAAAGTGTATTAGACATCTCATTGCTGCTACATGTTATCAGAAGCAGTTTTTTCACTGGGCCTGTGGCAGGTTTGTAGTCTCTGACTTTGCTGCCAGTTGGAGTGATGGATAGTATGTATCCACTGCACTTTCTCCACTCAGCAGGACAGTTTGAGCATCAGCTATTAAAATGTCTTTAACAGTAAATTTGGTTTGTCAAACCAGACCATTTAGCAGAAGGTGATTGTAATAAATGTAGTTTCTGTTGCACATACAAATGGTGGGAATTGAGTAGCTGCTTCTTGTTGCCGTTTGAAGTTGTGCTTGAAGTATTAGTGATCTGACAGAACCCAACAATCTTGTGTTTATGACCAAAACAGATTAGCATACAAACATTAAAACTTAACTACTGTAAAATAACAATTCGGGGAGCTTAAATATAATTATATTTTCTCTTTAAATATTTATAAGGCAACAAAGACGTTTCAAGCTTACTGCAGATTCTCAAATGTGGAATTTAAAACAGATGGAATGACTATTTAAGTTTTCCCTCCAGAGACATCACAGGCAATGAATGTATTGAGTGAACAAGATAGTTAAAGGGAAATAGCATTAAATAAACATGTAGATAATATACTTTATCTAGATATGCCAAACACCATTTTTCCATCTTTAAAAACTTCTAATATATGGAAATTTTGTGACTAACTTTACACTTTTTTGCCTGCAATGGTAAATTCAGACAGAAATCATCTGCTTCATTATGTAAAACAAGAATAGTTGAGATGCATGTAAAGCTTGCTGCCATAACTTCATGGTACAAATATCTTCCCTTCCCTTCCCTTCCCTTCCCTTCCCTTCCCTTCCCTTCCCTTCCCTTCCCTTCCCTTCCCTTCCCTCCCCT
>JAAGNO010012673.1:12116-26425 GCA_033439905.1 Ceryle rudis | reverse complement strand
AAAACCCAAACCAACCACGAAAACAAACAAAAGTTTACGTAAAAGTTTTATGTAAAACAGGAAAATGCAGGGATCGTATGACCAAGCCTCCCTAGTGACACATTGCATTGGTACAACTATTTCTAGGCAGCTTTTGCTTTTTTCAGCATGGATATTCCATATCTTTTCCTGATACCACAATAAACCATCATCCCATTAAGATTTCAAATGCAAACATTCGATAATTAGCTCTAGTATCAATGGAAATTAAAAACTACAGGCAGCATAAAAGACTTTAAGCTCAACTGGCCTGTTTTTTTTAAGCTTGCACCGGTATTAAAGTTTCTCATTACAATTGAAATTATGTTAATGTAGCATATTGAATTATAATTAATGCAATTAGAAATAATAAAATATTATTTGAAGACTGTTTATTCAATAGAACTTGTTCCCATAGAAACAAGGAGCTAAAGATTCAATTTATTCAGGTTTTATGGCAAATAAATATTCTGCTGTGCATGCTTAATGCTCCCACATTTATGTTTCACAATAATATCACAAAAAAATCAATAGGCAACTAAATATAGGTTATCTCCTTTACTCTTTATATGGAGTTTTAGTTGCATTCGTTGTAAAAACAAAACAAAACAAACAAAACCCAAGAAAACAAACCCAGAGTAAATCTCTTTGTGCATCAAGAAGAGCCACAGATGTTTTCTTGGTATTGATCTTCAGCAATAATGATTTTTAAGCATTGAAGAAGTGCATATGGGGATTTTGTGTGAAGGCCAAGAAAAAAAACAAAACAAAACATGGAAGAAATAGGAGGCTAAAAAGCTGCACCAACACTGCCAGCAGTCAGCACAGCTTTCATCTTAGTCAAGTACTGTAGGCTTATGTTTGCAAAACCTCATGATTTATTTAGAATTTTAATTAAAGAAAAGAAGTTATTGGAACAGCATCCTAGCACTACCTAGCATCTGCCAACCGTGGCTAATGATTTTTACAGCCTCATCTGCAAACACTCCATTAAAGAAGCTAACCACGACATGTGACACAACTGAAGCAAATGAGTGAGGGAAAACAAACCTTGCCTGCAGCTATCACTAATATAAAAAACAGAATAAGGGTGAAAAAAAAAAAGAGATGCTGTGTGCAAAGTGTTGTAGCTTCAGAGCTCAATCTAAAGTCCTCGGGAAGCAGGCTCGTTACATACTCATAAGCATGTGAAGCACCCCTGGGTGCTCTCTTGACAGCTTATTCAGAATTTGAGGGTTTTTTTTTTCTGTTTTCCAAATAAGAGAAAAAAAAAGACACTTTAATATTTAGAAACAGAAGGCCCTTGAATTTTTCGTTAATAATTTTTGTCATTTGGTCTTTCTATTTGTAGCTCTTTAAAAACTACCTTGCATTTGGTTGGGATTTCACCGTGTAAGGTACAACTTTAAGTACAGCAGCTACTGGGTACAGAGGCAGATTATGATCAGAATTGGGTTTTGACAGGGAACACAAAGAGACAATGTGGCTATAACTTCCCTGCTCAACGGCTGCAGCTTTTCTTCTGCGCTTAAGTACAGAAGAAAAACTGCAGCTCCTCTTCTTGGTTTCAAGTAAGTTAATTTTGTAGCAAACTGGATCCAATCCAGATTCTCTTCAAAGTACCCCTTTTGGGATATACCCTAACAACCAGCAAATTATATCATTTTCCTTAAGGAAAAAAAAAAAGTAGAAGTAAATTCTGTAGTGTTGACTAAAGTAATTCAGGTTTGTTGTGCTCTTCTTACATAGTGTTTGGAAGTGGGAAAGAACCATTAACGTGTTGCAGCCCTTTCCGTGCCAGCACAGGGTGCTTTACTGCATTATAAGACAATAATACCACCACCATATTTATTTAGTGCATTTATCTCTGGATATCTGCTAGAGAAGCTCTGAATCTTACATTGGACTCCTCTCCAGACCAAACTGTGCACAAGGACAAGCAAAATATGTGAGTGTACAGGCACACCAAAATGACAGCAAGTGTCCGCAACAGCAGCTGAGCTCCTTCTGATAGTCAAGCGTGTGGAAAACAAACAGAAAACCCCCAAAGGTCAGATATTGTGTACTTCAGAGTTTAAGAAGGCTTGAAAAAGTCAGGTAGAATAGTACAGAACTTCATTTGACACAGAACATTTTAATGGGCAGGTTCTTGAGATAGCTGAATTGTTCTAAAGCTCGATGTGTATATTGTGTGGCATATCACAAGTTAAAAAATATCCCCCTGCTGCTACCTAAAGTCGTTCTATAACCTGGTGTATGAAATGAACGTATTAATCTTGTGGGTTATAAGAGACTGTATAAAGAGTACTGATAAAAAGAAAAGAAACATGCAGAGCATTCCATCCCCTGTTCCTTTCCAGCAGTGGGAAAGTTTATGATCACTGAAAGTGACTCTATAGAAAAAGAACTTGCTTTATTTTGGAAAATGAACAGTCTCCTTAGGGAACCTGGGTTCTTTTCCTAGCAGATTTGTTTTTTATTCCAATCCCAAGAACAGTGTAGCTTTTTTTTTTATTTCTTTTTTTTGTTCTGGAGGAATATATACCTCTGCACTGCAAGTGTTCTTGCGGTTCATACAATCCCTTCACACCAGGCATCTTTGTTAGTTAGCATGCACTGGGTTTCACTCTATTGTCTGGCTGGCAGGCTTCAGCTGCTTTTTCTCATACTGCGAGCACTTATCAGTCCTTTTAAAACTGAAGTGAAAATCCTTAAGCTTATTTTTTTTGACTGCCAACCATTGTCTATGCATTAATCGTCACCTAAATACTATAATTAAGTGTGTTTTTTTCATGTCCCACATCTTCTCGGTATGTTACCTTTAAATCACATGGGTATGATGAAATTAATTTGCTGAGAACTAGTGAGGTTTCAGAAATGTCCTCCAAGGAGTTGCTTCATAAAATGCTGCATACAGAAGCATTCAGAAAATTCGGCTGAACTTGTAGGAAATCTTAAAGGACTTCAAATATTCCGTATTGATTTACAGTAAAGCCACTGGACTCAGGTTGCTTAGTACAACACTACCGACAGCTTTCAGATAGACAATGGAAAAAATAATTTGGACTCAGCTCAGAAAAAGTTGTATCTGTTCTTTTTGCTCATCTTGCAGTTTGCTAATGCTTCCGTTGGGAAGCTGACCTCAAACATGTTCAGACTAAGTAGTTTTATGAGGCACTGAAGTAGAAGCAGCAGACAGGGGTTCAAGTGTATCTGTAAGATCAAGCCAAAAATCTCAGGTTTACGTGTTTTAAACTAGTAATTTTACCCCATAATTAGAAGCTGAAGATATTTGGTCTGAGCTTTAGGTACCTGCATGTAACACAAAATTGAATGGGCATTTCAGATACCCCTAGTTATCCCCAGCTACGGTTGCAGCAGCTCTGAAAAAAGAACTCTCAAGGCAAGTATTTCAATATTTAACTTGAGACAGCTAGCGTAGTTTGTTGTTTTGGTTTGTTTTGGTTTTGTTTGTTTGTGGTTTTGGTTGGTTGGTTCTGTTTTGTTTTTGTTTGTGGTTTGATTGTTTTTGTAGTACATTGCTTTATTTTTTTTTCTGTATGAACCATATCTCAATCATATCTGTTACATTCAAACCCTGTTTTCTTACCTGGATGGATTCTGCACAGCCCGATCATTCCCAGCTCAGGTGTTTTGGATGGCCAGAGTTATTCATGTCAGCCTTGTGAAAACAGTGCCGACACAGAACATGTGCCCGATTCTTTCCTATTAGTTGCGTTACCTCTGTTTGATTTGTTTTCCAGGCAAGGATTGATGGGCTGGAAACGATTAATTTTTCATATTCTTAGATAAATTGGCGTGGGCAAAGAATCTGTCTCTATTACAAGAATATCTTTGAAATTGAATTATTGTGAGACAATAGAAATCAGATTTTTGAGCAATTTTTCAAAATATTGCATCACTTTTTAAAATTAAAAGTACTGTTGCCTTATTGGCTCTAATTAGAGAGAGAGATAGATAGACAGATAGATAGATAGATAGACAGATAGATAGAGAGATAGATGTCTAATCTTATACTTAAGGATTTTAGTATTTACGTAGCTCAAGCTATACATTAAAAGTCCATTACAGGTTCTTTTACATGTCTGCTGCTTTATAAGGAAAGATGGAATCTATTGTCCTGGAAAAAACGAGCTCCCTGCCAGAGTAGTTCACAAACTGTGCTCCTAAAGAGATACCTCTTGCTGTTCTATGAAGGACTAGTAGTCTTTGAGTCAGGTCCTTGTCAACTCTTAATGAGTTATCTTAGAGGATTATAGAACATAATTAATGGCTCCCTAATGTTAATTTCATATACACGATTTTAATAATTGCTAGCCAGGTGATACCCAATTGCAAACCAGAAAGGCAGATGGTTATAGGAACTGAGAATTAAAGACAGGCTAAAATGATCCAAACTATGGGAAAGATAATCACAGTGATTTTTGCAGGACTTTATTTCTGATTTTTTAAAAATGAAATCTAATACCACTGAAAATTGGGTTTGCACTTGGCTTTTTAGGGGGTTTTATGCACTTGGCTTTTTTATGGGCCAAGTGCCCTTGCCTTGACCCAGAGACTGGAAAGAACCAAACATGCTGGTTTTTAACCGGGCATGTGACGAGACTGTTGAGTCCTTGCAGAACAGCAGGGTAAATTTCATAGGTCCAATTTTACTGTGGGATTATGGGACCGATCCTGGCAATGCTCTGTGTGTGTGAGCACACAGCATCGTTCCAGAAAAATGAATACACTGCATAGCTGTACTGATATTTCTGGCCTGAGTGACTTTTCTTTTGCCCGGTACCCTTTGTGAAAATCAAGTCTATATCCTGTCATCGTTCTGTTATTCACAGGTGAATTATTTGGTTTGTGGATTAAATGTACTCAGTGTCCCAGCAAATGGGACCTTTTTCTAGATGCAGTGCAGTGTTATCTCTCCTCCTACCATAGCACTTGATGTAAAATCTTGACTGAAAGATGAGTTCTTTATTTCAAGTCTAAATATAGGGAAATGTGTTTACCAAATGCATTTTTTTTTATTATTATTATTTGTGCTTTTATTTATTTTATGACACTCCATACATGCCCTCTGCTCCCTCACTCTTCTGCCTGATACAAAGTCACCTGCATAATCCCTCTGGCTTTTTCATCAGGATCACCTAGGATTTTTGCATTTCTTCTGGCAATGTTCATTGTTTGACCGATGCAGGAGCAGTGGGCATCACCAAAGATACATTCAAGGAATCAGCAGTGCTCTGGTGGTTTCTTATCAACTTTTAAATTTTCTTCTTCTGGTGTGAATATCCCAGGTGAATATGGTATCTGAACTTGGAGAGAGGGAATTATTATTGGTGTTGAGGCTGATAATACTCATGTGTTATTTTCTTTGTCTTGTCTTTTGCTCTGCTGGCATATATTTCAAGGGGGCAGAATTTGGGGCAGATGTATTTGGTTTAGGGTCAGTGTTTTCCTTTGTGAAAATCTTACCACAAATTATCATTGATGGAGACATTCAAGATACAGAACCCCAGAGGAAAAACAGACAGCAGAATGCCGGGAAGACAGCTTCCATTGGAAATCTCCTGCTTTGTCTGATATCTTGAACTTTAGATGACACTTCAAAGCTTATACCCTTCTGCATTTTTTTTTTTCCCTAAAAGATGTACAAAGCATTGTAACTGATCCAGAACAGTGCTGGGTATTTCTAGGTTTTAGGTGGTGGATGAGTTTGCATCGCCTTATACTGAAACATTATCCCCTGGTGCCTAGGATATTCAGTAAATGTAATAATTTTGGCAACCAGATTTCTTGATTTCACTGTTGACGGTTAGGGAGTGGATACTTGCAAAGGACTAGTAAGTAATACACGTTGATCAATGATACAGCGGTAAATACAAACATGGGCAAATCAACATTCCTAGTGTCTGAGGCTTGGTAGCAGCAGCAGGAAGAAATCTTTGTCACTTTGCTTTCCTTATAGCTCTCCGATTGACTGCACTGCTGGTGTTGACTCCCTGTAAACCTCCCTGATCCCTTTTCAATGTCGGTTCTCACTGGCACTTTTCTGCAAGTGGAAGTGTGTGAGAAGTGTCTAGGGGCTAAGGAAGTGCAAGAAGGAAATAGAAATCTGAAGAAGAGTCCTGAAGTGAGTTGAGTTCCTTTCTTTCCTTTCCCCTTTCCTTTCCCCTTTCCTTTCCCCTTTCCTTTCCCCTGTCCTTTCCCCTGTCCTTTCCCCTTTCCCCTTTCCCCTTTCCCCTTCCTTTCCCCTTTTCCTTTTCCCCTTTCCCCTTCCTTTCCCCTTTTCCTTTTCCCCTTTCCCCTTTTCCTTTTCCTTTTCCTTTTCCTTTTCCTTTTCCTTTTCCTTTTCCTTTCCTTTCCTCTCTTTCTCTCTCTCTTTTTTTTCTCTCTTTTCCCCTAAGTCAGATACTAAAATTTCCAGAAGTTAGAAAAAAGGGACAGGTCAGATCTTAAACACCAGTGTGACTTGTGTGCTGGAAAAGGGCAAGGTAGTAACCCATTAGGCACTGGTAGGTGGAGAGTGTGTGCTCAGATGAATAGATAAATATGTAGAAGCTCAAACCCTGTATCTCCTCCTCCTGTCATGTTGATCTGTGAATATATTACCTATCCTTTTGATTCAGTGACACTGAATGGAATAAAATAACAGTGGCAGTGTGCAGGGCACATTTTCTCCAATTTGCAGCTAATAATTTTGGTAATATATGTGTTAAATAATCTCCATAAAAGCCTGAAAATACAACTTAATGAATAACCACTCATCTGCTTGAACGTAAATGATTACAAAGATTCGATATTACTACAGGCAATTAACTTACACTTATTTAAGACTTACTTTTTCCATGGCTCCTGGGTTGTGGCCAGATGTTTAAACATGAAGACTGTAATTTTCAGTTTCATAGGAAGTATATGCCTCGGTGGTAATGGATTTGACTCTTTCCAGCAAGCATCTCAAATCCTGTAATTTGGTGGTCAGCTTAAGGAAAAAAGAAATGCTCTGCAAATGAGTAAAAACCGGTCTGCATCTCATATCAGTGGATCCTGGGGAGCCAGCTGCATAACTAATGGAATCAGCTGCTGGCCTTTTCACCCGTGGGAAGTACATTCTGTCTTAATAACATAACTGAAATCCTGCAGTCTGACGTAGTTTGGGAAGAAGTGAATTTTGGAGTCACTGAAGCACGAGCCTTTTAGGCAGCATGTTTGGTTAAGAGTGAATGAGTCCAGCATTAGAGCTGGTAATGGAGAGGCAAGGTGCCTAGAATCTATTTGCAGCTCTGTCATTGATTTCCAGCAGGAGCACAGATGCATTCAAGTGCTTGAAACTCATTCTTCTTTTTTTCAGTATCCCTCTACAGCAAGCTCTGTTTAATAAACATTCATTTCTGCAATGCCCCTGCCCCTAGTTTTATGTGCCTGTGAATCTAAGACAAAGTTCCCAGGGCTGTTTCTTCTTTCTCTGCCAAAACTTAACACTACTTAACAAACAACATATGTTCTCAAAGAGTTAAAAAAAATTTTTATACAAATGTAGCACCTTTTCTTTCCTTTTTTTTTTTTTCTCTTAACATCCACACTGGATTCTGCATCATTGCTTGAATTTTTTCAAACATCAGTCTTACTCATTATTTCTTCAGTGATCAGACTGGTGTGAAACCATCCTTGTGTCACAGCTTTTGAGCCTCAAGTATTATAATAAGATGACAAGTTTCACGTATTTTCATGGGAAAGGAAGGTCATGCATACATTTCAGAATCACTGTCAGCTGTCCATGGGAAGGTAGGGCCTTGAAGATAGGACTCTAAAGCTCTAAGTACGTGCCTCAGCAAGAGACCGCTTGTTCTCTTGGTGGTGAGGTGGAGAGGTACCTTGTCTTCACCCATGATTTCCATCCTGTTAGTTTCCAACAAAATTCGTAGTTTGACTTATGGTTTTGGTTTGGTTTGGTGTTTTTTTTGTGTGTGTGTGGTTTTTTTTTTTTTAGTGGTGAAAAAAGGAAAAGTCTTGCCTTTCATCTTTAGTAATTTCCTAGGGCTTGATTAATTTCATTAATACTTGACAAATTAAAGCTGTGCCTTCGCTTGAAATGGTAGATTCAGTCCCTTTGTGCCTGCCTTCTGGGAGGTAAGGTATGTTCTGCTTGAAGCATGTCTGTTTGGGGAACAATCTAATGGGGCAATCTCCACGGTATGGTGACTGCAGCTGACAAGCACTGGGTTTCTCCTTACACCTGTATTGACACATGTTGAAAAAAATTTAAAGAAAAAAACCATTGTTCTCAGTGCTGTCTCCATTTCCTGGGCAAGATAGCAAAGACCATACAATCCCAAATATTTATAGCTATAAGCTGGCAGAGTCTAAAACTATTGTTTTTAAATAGCTATTTCAGCCTCTTCATATTGATAAAAACCCCTAGTTTCTCTCTCTCTGAATGCATCTAATATTGGAGCACATTATTCTAGTTCTTAGCTATTTACATGATAAATCATGTTTTATTGAATTCATGTTTCATCGGGGTCATCCTGTAATTTAAAAGAGCAGCTGACAGAAATGCTTGAAAGGTTGAGCATGGAGCATTTATGCTTCTTGCAAGAAAGAAAGAAACAGAAGTGATTTGGGGAGTCAGCAGTTCTAGGAAAGCCATTTGGCTCCTGGCAGAACAAACCTTGTGTTATTGCTGTGCTCTGCTCGAACCAGGCTACCTTGCTGAACGGATAGATACTGAAATCTGGCAGCTCAGCCTCCCATGCTGCAGACATAGACATGAAATGCCATTTTTAAAATGATAGCAGTGTATCACTTGAAACTCATTTTCCTTTAACCCTCTACAGAACATTTTTGCGTGTTTTCAAGCATCAAGCAGGCATTTGACAATTTGCTAACCCAACGGTGTACGTGGAAACGTGACATTTCAGCTCATCTGTAATCATTCCTCCGCTCTCGCATCCAAAGCTCTCCTCCAGCAGTGCAGGTTCATGCCTGGGAGTAGACAGGCTTGTTGGGGAGGACCTATTGTAGGGTGGGAATGGGGAAGTGTCTTGTTTTTACTCAGATTTAAGCTGACTCTGAAGTTTGATCTGCTATCCTGTCAGGACAGTGCATTAGCAGTTGCCAGACTCTTCTCGGGTTTTATTCAGCCACCCAGGGCTAAGAAGGGCTGATGATGTTTTGTCAGCTCTGGCTTTCTAATAACAGGGCTGAAACGTTGTGTACCCAGACATGCACCAAATCCCCATGCTTGGCCATCTGGGGAAGTATTGACAGTGTAAGGCATCAGGGCTGATGGGACTGTCTTTGTCCTTACCAGGGACAGGCTGCTGGTATTGTAAACACTTGCAGAGTGATTGTCAGTGATACCTATGGTGTCTTCCTGGAGCTGAAGCCAGACGAGTCTGGCCTTGCAGTCTGCTCATGCAGCAAATGTGTGGGCACAGGCTCAGGTGAAGCCAATGGCTGCCTGCTGGATCATGTGGTAAGTGAAATCCTCAATATAGGGAGGTGCCTTGACACCCATCAGACAGCATGGCTGCGGCTGTTTTGTGGGCGGGAGGTGAGCAAGTCTGCAGTGAGCCCCTCAAGAGACTGCTTTTTCTATTCTCTTCTGTGTGGACCTGGGATGAGTGGTGCCAAATGTGATGTCATAGTAAGTCTTATGCTCTTTCTCTCTCTGTCTCTCTTTTGAAGCAAATCAATGTCAGATTAACCGCTATAGAAGAAATAGCTCTGTTAGAAATGGAAGGTGGAGCAGCTATATAAATCATATTATATCCTTTAAAGGGTAATGCATTATGTTTATAGTACTTTTTATAAAAGCAGAAAGCCCTTATAAGTGAACAAAAATGGGAAGATACTTCTAAAGCCTGAAGTAACCTCAGGTAAAATGAGCTTTAGAAACAGCAAGTCATTCAGGTCCATGCACAGCAGAGTGTGTTATCTGCTGTACACACAGCAAGCTAAGCTTCTCAGAGTTGTGAGCAAAACTAAATCTGGTGCCTCCTGATCGGTATTAGTCAGCCACAGAGGGTCACATTTGCTCCTTCTGCAAGGCTGAGAGCAAGTATGGCTGTTATTTGGATGGGACTCCTTTTCTCTGATCTCCAGAGCAGCTTCTCCCCTGCATAGCCCCCGCAGGGATGCAGTTCTGTCTGCCAGCCCCAGGGTTCTGCATGACCCGACTGGAAATGGCTGTGGTTTGTCTCTGCAAGAACCCTTCTCCTGCCCTGGGCTTTCAGGTGTTAGAAGAAGCAGGGTACTCTGATCTGTCACTGTTGATGTGTCCTGTCTATGCAGTTAGCAGGTAAGGCCATTATGAAGGTTGAGATAGTTAATTTACCTTAGAGAGCTGGCTTTTGAGTGCCCAGTCCTGTTTTGAAGTTTTTTTGACTGAGCAGGTCAAAGGTACAGTGCTGTGTATGTGTTGATCCATTGTTCTACATGGGACACAATTTTAAGAGTTCTTGCTTTCCCCATCTCCCCAATCATCTTCCTCTCTCCTCAAGGTAAACAAACATGCCTAAAGATCAACTAGTCCAAAGGTTTCCTCAGCAGCTACCAGACGAAACTTTCATTCAAAGAAATATATAAGCCAAATGAGACCAAGGATAATTCAGAGTGAGAGAACAAAGTAAACCCAACCACAGATCAGGTCATGCTCCTCTCTACTTTTTATCTTGCTGGCTGAAGAGATGCAGCTCAGGTTGGCCTTTCATCTCTTTGGGATTCTGTTCCCTCGTTATGGACAGCTGGGGATTTGGGCTATGAAAGAAAAGTTAGCGGCTTTGTCCTCTGTGCGCGCGGAAATGTCTACTTCTGACCTAGAATTTATCAAAGGAGTGAAGCAATAATGGCAGTGAAAGAGCTGTTGGACTTGCTCTGCTCAGTAATGAGGAGATGCTCTCTGCAATGATGCTGGATGCAGTTGCTAAGGCCAATTAAAGTAGCTGAGAGGGGAAAAACCAGTCAATGTCATTTTTTTCACTCTTCTATAGCATTAACTATGCTACAGGTCACAAATATACTAGAGACATTCCTAGGTGTGTAGAGATATAAACACTCAAGTAAACATGTAAAACAAGGAACTTGATGTCTCAAAATATTTAAAACAAGGAACTCGATGTCTCAAAATATTTTCTGTATTTAGCATTGTTTCTCATAAAGAGTAAGCCCTGTCTTCACAGCACCTACTGACCTCGGATATACTTGATATAGTAGTAAATTAACAGTAAAACAGTAGTAAATTAACTCTGTTAGTTTACTTTTCTTTTCTTTTTCTTCTTTTTCCTCCGGGGCAACTGTTAACCAGAACATAAAAGCATTAGCTACATTTGAAAGCAGTTTTGAAGCTGTTATACCCATTTCAGCTGAGGACTGATATTTGACTTGTGACTTAAATCTCTTTGCATACATCACTACCTTTGTTTTAAAGAAGTACAGATACAAGAGACAAATATTTTTTTTTATTGTGCTGTGGCATATTCTGCTAGGGAATTATTTTCTGCTAAGCCAAAATTCAGGCAAAGCAATTGTCTGTGGTGGATTCATCTTGGTATAAAGTATTTTCTTTATGTCACATAGAGTTAGGAAGCTACAGAAACTAAACATGAAATCAGTCTCTGGTGCACAACGAAGGACTGTCAGTCTTAGTAGTAAGTGCTATCCCGTTTGATAGGATTTACTTCTTATTTTTTTAACCTTGAGGGTGTTTGGAAGAGTCTTGTCCACGGCAGGCTGTCCTGTACAGGTTTAAAATAGAAGAATCTTAATCCCCTTTTAGAAGCTTCTGACTATTAGGATGTTGAAAGAGATGGACTCGGGTCACATTCAGTCTTTTACTTGGTAGAAAAATATGTAAATAGAAACTGATTTACTGAGCTTACCCAAATGAAGGAGCCTCAATGAAAGAAACAGACAGGGGAAAACAGGCTGGAGTCAGGAGGACTGAGAAGGCAAAACCTGAAGAAGTCCATCACAAAAGCTAAAGTTGAGTCATCCAGGTAGAGCAGGTGCTAATACAGAAGGCATCTGAATGCTGGGGCTGTCCTTGGTAGCACAAAGGGACAACACCGATGCCAAGCATGTCAGAAAACGTTTAAGCGTGGGGTTTTTTTTCAGATTCTGAACTGAATTGTATGATCAGCTAGAACCAAATCAAAATCCTTTTGTAGAATCATGGAATTGTCGGGGTTGGAAGGGACCTTAAAGATCATCTAGTTCCTTAAAGATCATCTAGATCATCTTGTAAGCCTTCTTAAACTCATAGTGTGGTGTGTTGGTGCTGTTAGAAATTTGAAGGGGTCAGCTGCTTATTCACACCATGAAAGCCATCAAACCATGGGCAGTGCTGGGACTTGCTTGAAGATGAAAGGTATTCTTCTTCAGAAAGAAGTTTCTTTCTAAGGAAGAATAGCTAAAATTGCTGAGCTACTTTTGAAATGATGAATTAGTTTTATCTGGCATGCAAAAGCCTCAACTCTTGAGTAAAATGAAATAACTGAGTTATGTGGTAGTTTCTTTACGTGAAATCATTGTCAATTCATCATGACATGATCAGCTTATTCCATCTCTGATGTACACGGTTTGGTTACCCCTTATTATTGCTATCAACAATATTCACAAAGGCAATTAATTTATTATTTTTTTTTAATCTAGAAAGTGTGGTAATAAATTTGGTGACATTTAGCAACCATTTCCTTCTCACATCTGTTTTGATTTCCAATTGAGATAAAAGCATACTTTGCTCATTATTGGACAGCAAAGTGTAGTGTCATTGCACTGTTTTATCTGGAGTATCTTTCATTCCCTTTCATCCACTGAAATGTCTTGCTGCTTGTTTAAACACTCAGGAGCGATGGCTTCATTGAACTATCTCATTCATCAACAGCTCAACTCACGCCTACCATTGCCTGGCGTTTAGAATCTGTTGCCAAAACCTGTCAGACACAAAGAAATTCTTCTTAACTCAGTGACAGATGTTTCTCCCAAACAAAGATCCTTCTGCCTATAAAATATTGTCTCTTTTATTATTATTATTAATTTTTTTTTTTTTTGCAACAGACTTAGATAGCCACAGTGCCATCAATACAATGTTGTTCCAGCAGGCTGGGCCAGCAGGTGAGAATACAGATTTGTGCCACTACTTTTCAAGGCTGGGTGAGCAGCTAAAAGCCCAGTCCAGACACTATACTGTCATCTTGTTAGGTTTGTCTCTGGGTCCTGTGCCATGTGGCCTGTCTTGTTCTTCTGGGTGCAGTAGAACATGAACACACCTATAGCCTGTTCTTCTGTACCCAGGACTGCTGAGGAAGTGAACTCTGGGCAACACTTTTTGTCTGTCTAGTTTTTTCCATGTCCTGTTTAATAACCTTTGAATCTTTTTGACCACTTTCAAGTACATAAGACATATGAAGAATGTTCTCAAAAACATTAAGAACCTTGGCATTTTCTGGAGGAAAAAGAAAACCCACCTTCACTGAAAGAATATCAGTGAAAGCTTAAATCTTAATGGACATCCTAACATTTGCATAGGTGGAGGGGAGGGGTGGTTAAGCTTTCATTTGAACTCCCTTTTTATCAGGAAGGACTGTTTTGTTGTGCGAATATTTCTGTAAAACAAGCAACTCTTGACCTTCACAACCCCTTTATGATTTGGACTTTTTAGGGAGAAAACTAAAAAGTACATTTTCCCTTCTTATGGCATATGCAAACCATTACAGGGCAATGCCATGCTGAAGCAGAGCTGTCAACTCCTTTACTCCTGTAATGCACTCAGCTAGTTTAGCAGAGCTCAGAGCTTACTGCAGCCAGATTTTGCTGGAAAATGAGTTAGCATTATGCAGTATTGTATACTGAAGCCATCAGAATCATGCAAATTCAGTAATCATGTTATGTGAAGCATCTTGTTTGCCTGGGTAGCCAGAGGAAGTAAATGTATAAATTAAACCTTTATTCACATCCAAACATTGTTTTTAACTAATGCCGAGCAGCGTGAAACCTACCAACCAGCCTAAATAATGAACCATGAAACGAATGAAGAAGGCTTCCTGTATTTTAGATAAGTTCTAGTGTATGTGTACTGTTAGGCTTCTATCTTTCCTTAGTGCTTATGTATTTTTCCTTTATCACTACTCTTTTGAAATTCTGCCTTGATAAACTAGTTGCTTCCAGCCATCCAGAATAAGAATGAAGCCATTCTCTTGATGAATATATTTTTTTTTTCTAGAACAACTTGCATGTTACACATTTTCCTGTTGTCCTACTGAAAGTATATATAT
>JAAGNO010012673.1:0-12091 GCA_033439905.1 Ceryle rudis | reverse complement strand
AAATAATTTTTATATAAAAATCAAGTTTGCAAGTTGACTGTAGCATCCAGGATTGGTGACTTCTTCAGCTCTGTGATGTGAAGAGTTGATGTGCTGCTCTTATGCCTGACTACAAAGCAGAAATCTTGAAACATGCTCTGCAAAAGATTTTTGAAGAAAGGTTACTTCAAAACTTTATATCTATCCTTATGTTTAGTCCTATCAGTGCCAGGGGTGGAGCTGGAATGGTAGTATCTTTAGATAATACATTACTCCATTAGCTTCACTGGTGAGCAGGAGGATGCATGAGCTGAAGTACTTTGCTTAGCTCCAGAAGTTTTTGGTCTCTTTCTGAACTGGATGCTCCAGTGAAACAAGTAGGAAGTAGACCTCTTAGAATCTGGTGGATCTCTGGCACCCTTGTGTTCAGGCATGGCCACAATCACAAGGGTTTTTCTGTCTACAAAAGAGAATTGTTAAGCAGTATTTTAAATCACTACAGGATTTTTGTCTCCAAGCATTTGATATGCGTGGGACTTAATTCTGTTCAGGTTTATTTTGGTGAAGTTTTCAGGAAAGTATTCAAAAATATATTTTTTGAGCTGATTACCCAGGCATTTCTTTGAAAATAACGATACAGGTCAGCATTTTAACCATGCATTTTGTTCTAGCACGTGAAAGTTAAAAGGTGCAGGAATTGCAGACAGCTAGTAATGCACCAGAAGGCTCTCTAACTTCACATGCACTTTTTAATAGGACCTAACTATCCACTAAGCCTCCTAAAGAAAGAAAGGATTTTCCCTTTCTGTAAGATAGAGGAACATAAAGTAGCTGATTAAAGGTCTTCTGTCTCCCTATTTTCAGTTCCTTCAAATCTGTCCTGCTTGTGTTATTGAGATGCACCAAATCTAAACTTCAGGTCATTAAGAGACCATTCCCTCATATGCTTTATTGAAAGGGAAGTGTAGTTTAATGTTAATTATTATTAGATTAAGTACAAATAGAAGAGCTATAAAGTTCTAGTTAGTACACCTCTGGAGTACTTACATGATATAGGAATGACACTAGAAAGGCCATGGAAGAAACAACATAAAGTCAAGAAAAGAGAAAGAGTTAAGCAGGTAAGACATGGGAAGAGTGAAGAAACAAAATTTATATATTCTTTAGAAGAGAGATCTCAAGGGACTCAAGAATTATAAAGTTCCTTCAAAGTAGCAACCGTAAATGAAGTCACTATCTACAGTTCATTGAACAGAAACCAGTGGAATTAGGGAAGGGATTTCTAAGCAGACAAGAATGAGCAAAATCCTATTGCTGCATAAAGGAATTAATCAAAATTGGAGTTATCCAGAATCAGTGGAATGCTGGGGGAAAGATTAATTCAGGTAATTGATATTTAAATGTTATTTATTTACAACCCAATAAAAGCTCAGACTTCACTAGAACAATTATTTTATATTAACTGCTAATTCTTTGTTAACACGTGGCAAATGAAAACTAACAACCATGGCATTGGTATGTAGTCTTTTATTTCCCAATCTTGGCAGATGGATATTTAATAATTTGTTATTAACTAATACAGGTAAGTGTCTTATTGAATAAAAAGGAAATTGATATTTGAGGGCTATCACGTAGTAATTTGCTTTCATTAATTCCAGTAGGGTTCCTCTAGGCCCATGTCTGGTTTTTTTTCCGTCCCTTCTTCCCATCTTTATGCCCGAGGATAGTAATAGCAATGAAGTGAGAGTAGAAAGTCATAAAAATCATTTCATTCTTTGTCAGATAGTAAAACCTTTTCTCCTTCCTAAACTGCACAGAATGTGCCTGTGATTAGACAACAAATTCAGTAAAACAAAGCATATTGATTGCCAAAGGGAGGAATTTTATTTTTCTTTATTTTTATTTTTTTCCACAGAACTAATGGTGCTAAGCACCGTAGGAGGCTGTTCAAAGTAAAGCTACTTCTTCAGACAGCTGTCATCTGCAAGAGTGATCTGGGTGGCAGGGATAACATAGTTATGGAAAAAAATAGGATTTTATTATTGCAGATAAATGCCTGCAGAGCAGTTCTGGTGGGATGCAACCGTTCCAGATGTTACTGTAAGTTAGGTATTTCTTACTACACCTAGCTATTTGATTCTTACTACACCTAGCTATTTGATCAAGCTCTTTTTTTTTATTATTATTTTTATTTTTTTACATCATTTTGCATCTGAGTATCTCAAAGCACTGTATCATTTTAACTAAGCAGCTTGGTTTTGACTGTAATCTGATGCAAAGACCAGATATAAAATATCTGTCATGCTTTATGAAATATTTAAAAATTCATCTGTACTTTTTTTTGCAGTAGAGTGTTCAAATTCTGCACCAAAGCAATGTTTTGAAAGAATTTAATAAGCATTAAAAAATGGTGTTCAAAAAATGTGAACACTTTTCCTGTAAGGTAGAAATTATTAATCTAATATCTGTATATTGTTATATTAACACTGTTATTGCAAAAGTTATAGCATTTCCACTGTATCAAAACAAAACACTTCAGCATTAATCCACATTATTAAAAAAACCAAGCAGAAATTACTTGTTTTGACACTTATCCCCCAAAATCTAATCAATTTGGACACATTCTTGTGACCGGTTTTCATTCCCAAGTTACTGCAGTTTTTATGACAGGCCGCTGTCTGTCCCCCCAGCAGTATTTTCGCCAGTTTAGAGCTGCTTTCTATTTTAACTGAGGCCCAAAGGACATACTTTCTAGATCGCACAGGAGTTGGTGACTTGTGTTGCATTAAGTGCTAGAGCTCCTGGCTTTGTAAAATATGTTCTCACCATGAGAGAGGAAATTTGGGTGTGTTCATCTTAGCCCAGCACGTGCTGTAAATACATTAAGTGTCTCAGCGTGCAGCATTGTTTGAAAGATGAAGATATGACTGGCCATACCCTTTTAAACATGTGGCAAGGTTTGGGATGCCATAAACTTGCTTCTGTTATATTTAGGCACTGGAATGGACTGCCCAGGGAGGTGGTGGAGTCGCCATCCCTGGAGGGGTTTAAGGAGAGATTGGATGTGACGCTCGGTGCCATGGTCTGGCTGATGTCAGGGTGTTGGGTCACAGGCTGGACTTGGTGACCTTGGAGGTCTATTCCAGCCTCAGAAATTCTGTGATATCTCTGTTCAGGTAATGGTTTGGTATTTTCCATAGCTATCTTATCCCTGCCACCCAGATCACTCTTGCAGATGACAGCTGTCTGAAGAAGTAGCTTTACTTTGAACAGCCACCTACGGTGCTTAGCACCATTAGTTCTGGGGAAAAAAATTTCACAAGCCTACAGGAAATTGGTCAAGGACCAGCATGAACATAGCCATGGGCTCATTTGCACAACATCTGGAAGCTGGTAAACACTATTCATAAATGGCACTAAAGGAATAAGAAATAGGACTTGAAGTAACTGGAAGGGCAGCTTCCCAGGATACTTTTCCAGCACCTTGCCATGTAACAGTTAAGTTTCCTCTCAGAACTGTCCATGTGCATATTATTGCTCCATGTCAAGGTTAATGAGAGGAAATAATATTTAACCTTTGCATTCAGACAATAAATCTGTCAAGTTTGGGGTTGTTTGAGTCTACCAGTGAAATATAAATGACGGAGAAGGGTTTTTTCAGAGTCACTAATCAAATTAGTTTTTCTACCTTGTCAGGATCTGAGGAACCTTGAATTAAAACCCTCCTTCTGACTAAAGCTATAGTTTGATCTTAAGTTAGAAAAGAGATAAATAGCTTTCATTCAGGCTAGACAGAACTGTTGGAAAAACATCAAAACTTGATCTGCATGTGACAGAAAATTTAAGAAAATCCCACGTGTGTTGTTGTTGTGCATATACGCATTCCAACTGTGACTTTGTGCTACTGAAGTGGGTACAAATTGATCCTGCTTTTGATGGCAATGCTCTTGTACTCTCATTTCCATCTTCATGCTGTCTCCTTGTGGTTCCACAAGTGTCATCTCCATCAGGTGGTAACCTGCTCGGACAACTGAGTTTAGGTTAAAAGCAATGTAGGAAAAGAAAAAGTTAGTTTTCAGCTGACTTGGGTTCATATTGCTGTTCACCATATGATCTGTGAAGAACTGGTTTCTGCGTGAGAGAGATGATGGAGAAGAGGGATACATGTTATAAATATGAAGAAAAAGAAATTCTAGTTCTTTCTCTCTTTTTCCTTATTGTTGTCATAAAATTGTGTCCCTAAGTCCATTACAGGTACCTTTGTGGGTTTGCTCAGTCCATGCAGAAGAACCAGGAGAGTTAGTTACTTATTTTAGCATTAACGTGTGACAAATTTCAGTTCAGATTACAGGTGTTATCTGCTTTCCTTCCAGTTCTCAGTGATCTCAAAGGGCACGTACAAAGGTTTTACACGTTTTTCTACAGAAATACACTTGCGAAGCCCCTGGTGCCAAAGAACACGGTATGTCAGAGCTGTTGGGTCTGTCCCACTTGCAGCTTCCTCTGCAAAGTCCAGTTCAGCTTTCAGAGAAGACATCAGGAGTGTGAAAGTAAACATTTCTTAAGGAAGAAAAGTGCGTTGTAGGGCATGGCTTCCTATGCTAGTCCTCACAGAAACCCTTTTTTAATTAAAAAAAAAAAATAAATAAAATCTTTCATCGCTGGGAGGGGTTTTTGTACCGATGCAAAACCAAGGGCGTGTAACAGGTTCTATGTCAAGCTCCCGGTCACCACTAACACTGAAGGTCTGAAGGGACACTGAGGCATTTCTTAGGAAGAAACTCATAATCTGTTAAATTTTTGGTGTGCTACTACACAGGATACTTGACTACTGCCTAGAAATTACATTGTCACAGGACTTTTGACAATAAACAAAGTAATTCACATTGCAAAATATACCCACCAACTTCAGAGCAATTTTTTTACTAAACACTTTATTTTTCATATTTTCAGTCTTTGCAGTGTGGCACTGGTTATTCTTTCTACCTGACATTTCCTTCAGCATATATATCAGCTATATAGGTCATCTTCTCATGGATCTGTCAACAGTGACAAGCAGTGTGCGTCTGCTGAAAGTTTGTCTGCTGGCTGTCCTGATAAAGTGTCATGAGCGTGCTTACCTGTTCCTTGGAGATGTTCTACTTCAGTGCAAAACTGACTTTCGTTACTTGTGCAGAGTATCAGCAGCCATCTCAAATTGACAACAGCAATGAAATATTTTCTCCCTTAAAATGAAAGATTTGGAATATATCAGCAGTGGGTTCCTAACAGCAGACCCTCTTTTTCTTATGCATCTTATCAGTGTTACCTCAGTCCACTGTTATTTAGCTTTTGTCGTTTTGGAGTGGCATGACTATATGCTGCTTATAAAGGAAGTTTAATTGGAACTTTGTGCTGCAGTTACCAGTGATTAAGAATGCTGGCAATCTTGCATTTTCAGTCCATGATAGCTGCACAAGCTAAAACTCCAAGTTACTTCAGGGATTCAGAATTTAAATAATCTTTCATTAGTTTTGGTGTGGCTATTATGGTTATGGCTTTGATCAACATTTGCCTTTGTCAAAAGGTTCTGTTTTCCTGGTAGGGTGATTTCGAAGCATGCTCTTGGGGACGTTGTATGGAGACAAATGAATGAGCCTATGAGAGCAGGCTTTGATTTCATTCATGTCCTTACTTGTGTTTTACTAAGCCCGAAGTTACTGAAGCCTCTCTATTATTGAGGCATTTTTTTTTTCCAAAAAGGTGGAGAAAAAAGGCCTGTGACCTTGCAAAGTCCATGTATTTTCACAAATATGAAAAAGTGATTTCTGTTTCTCTACTGTGCTCTGTTGAGCAATGGTAGATGCTTCTTCCACAAAGAATCATCCCTGTGTGCTTTCCCATGAAAATGGAAGTTAGAAACATGTTGTGAAGTTAGTCAGTTAATACCTGTTGAAGTACCTTTGTAAAGATTATCAGATATCTCTGCATGGCACGTAAGTTAGGCTGTAGATGAGCTATTTTCTCCGTGGATATTCTAATTCAGGGGTTCCGAGGTGAAGGAGATTTTTTTTTTTTTCTTGCACTTATTCACATTAGCGTGGCCTGATACTGAAGGGCTTTAATTCACGTGGAGGTTTCAATTATTTTGTTAAAAAGGTTAGTAACAAAGGATTTTTGATTTTAAGAAAGCAAAAAGCGGATGAACCAAAAGCTTAGATCGTGAACGTGAAGAAGAAAGTGATACCATTGTGATAAAAAGATCATGTGCATTTTGATAATTACATTACAGGCAAATAAATGCTTCTTATGTATTGATTTTGGCTAGGTAGAGGAAATGCTAAGGTATTCTGAAACAATTTACTTAGGTCTTGAGTAAAGAGAGGCCCAGAGATCAATAGTGAAGTGCTCTAAAATGAAACATACTAAAGCCCTGTGGAGAAGGATGTAGATGTGCTGGTGGATGGAAAGCTGGACATGAGCCAGCAATGTGTGCTCACAGCCCAGAAAGCCCATTCCATCCTGGGCTGCATCAAAAGAAGAGTGGCCAGCAGGTTGAGGGAGGTGATTCTGTCCCTCTACTTCATTCTCTTATGACCCTACCCAGAGTACTGTGTCCAGTTTTGAAGTCCTCAGTACAGAAAAGGCATAGACCTGTTGGAACAAGTCCAGAGAAGGGCCACAAAAATGGTCAGAGGGCTGGAACACCTCTCCTACAAAGAAAGGCTGAGAGAGTTGGCTTGTTCAGTCTGGAGAAGAATAGGCTCCAAGGAGACCTTATTGTGTGGCCTTTCAGTACTTCAGGTGGCCTATAAGAAAGATGGACATAAAAAGACAGTCTTCCAGAGAAGACAGTCTTTTTATCAAGGACTGTAGCAATAGGATGTGTGGTAATGATTTAAACTGTAAAGAAGTTAGATTTACACTAAATATAAGGAAGAAATTTTTTACGATGAGGTGGTGAAACGTCGGAACGTGTTGCCTTGAGACCTGGTAGATGCCCTGTCCTTGAAAACACAAAAGGTCAGGTTGGACAGGGCTCCAAGCAACCTGGTCCTGTTGAAGATGTCACTGTTTGTTGCAGCAGTGGTTGGACTAGATGATGTGTTCTTTCCAAGCCAAACCCATTCTATCATTCTGTGATTCTATGAAGCTCACTAAATATTCCACTGGAAATTTCAGTCCTGCAACACATATAAAAACCCCAGAGTCTGCAGAGTCTCACTGCTCAAAATTCTGTCCTCAGCGGATGCAAACAAAGTCCATGCCCAAATCAAAGCATATAGGAATATTGTTAACCTATTTTCCACTACACGCCGCTGAACCTGGAGCAACTTTAGTAATGCAATACACAGAAACACAGAATTAACATTAACAAGGGTATGTCTGGTGGACAGAAGAGGAGGGAGACTGTTGAAAATCCCGTGGCTACAGTATAACCATATTAAAACATATGCAACCATCTCTCAGCATCTTCATCCTCTGAAGTTTAAGAATTCCATCCATGGATTCATATGCAAAATTAAGGTCAATAGAAATAATAGAAATCACCCCTCCAATTATATTCATAATGGAATATTTCATCATTAATAAAGAGGACTCTCACAATCTATCTCTCATTGTATTCAGGGATCTTTATGAGATAGCATAGTTAGTAGAAGAATAATCCTTCAAAAGTGTGAGGAATCTCAGGTACTCTCTTGATAGATAATGTGTAGTGATTTGTGGCTCATTTTTATAGGCTATTTTTATTGCAACAGCAACATTAAGACCTATAGAACCTTGCAAAATTTAAAGTTGAGATTTGTCTAAAGTTGCTCCTGAAATTGAGTCGCATAATTCAGATGTTGGTATATTTGGCTTTTGTTGCAAGCTGAACCTGAAATGGAGATTCTCAGGTGCATCATAAAATGAAATATTGTTAGTCTGCAACTCTTTTCAGTAATTTGTAATACTGGGGTGTACTTTCACTTGGTTGTACTTACATTCCAAAGTTTGGCTCTTAAAACTCAATTTTCCTGTTGAATTCTACTTAAAATCATTAAAAAAAAAAAATCAAAAAAAAAAAAGGAAAAGTCGATTGTAAGGCATGTTTGGATGTCATCTAGCCCAACCTCCTGCTCACAGCAGGGAAAATTCCAAAGTTTAGATAAGGTTGTCCAGGGATTTGTCCACCTGAATTTTGAAAAGCTCCAGGGATGGAGTGGCTTCTTTTGCTACTTTTGTCCTCTGACAACATGACAACATCTATTCTCTTACTTGATGTTATATATGACACCTTTCTTTTCCACTCTGTTATTGCATGAGGAGCTGAACATAGGAAAACTAAGCTGCAATATACAGCACATGAGAGAGAAACACAGGAAAATGACATTTTGCACTGATAGCAATTGCTTTGTTTTCATTCCTTGGAATACTTGTGAACAACTTTATTCTTCCTCTAGAGTACCTAAAGATTCTGACATTGTTATGTTTATCTTGGACTAGTTCTTTCCTAAATTCAATTAAACCCATTTCAGTTGCAGGCCTTTGCTTCTTATGTTGTTTGTTTGGACAGCCAGGGTAGGCTGACTTACAAAAGTCAAAGCACATTTGGGTACTTCTGTCTAAGTCTATGAAGGAAATTCTACTTTTTCTCCACAAAGAGAACCTCATATGGCATCTCCATTACATGGAAATTACATTTTACTTGTTTTTAGCCAGAAGGTCTTTCTAGAATCATAAAAAAGTTTGTGTTGGAAGGGACCTTAAAGGTCATCTAGTTCCAACCCCCGTGCCATGCATGGAAACAGCTCCCACTGGAACAGGTTAATCAAAGCCTCATCCAATGTGATCTTGAACACATCCAGTGATGGAGCATCCACAACTTCCTTGTTCCAGTGTCTAACCACCCTCATAGTGAAAAACTCTTTCCTAATTTCTAATCTAAATCTATCCCTTTCCAGTTTGAAACCATTACTTACTGTCCTATCACTACAAGCCTTTGTAAAAAGTCCCTTTTCACCTTTCTTGCAGGCCCCCTTCAGGTTCTAGAAGGCTGCAGTAAGGTTTTCCTGGAGCCTTCTCGTCTCCAGGCTGAACAGCCCCAACTCCCTCAGCTCATCTTCTTACGGGAGGTGCTCCAGGTCCCTGATCATCTTTGTGGCCCTCCTCTGTAAGGTTCCAAGAGGTCCACGTTCTTCTTGTGCTGGGGGCTCCAGAGCTGGATGCAGTATTCCAGGTAGGGTCTCACTAGAGCAGAGTAGAGGGGGAGAATCACCTCCGTTGACCTGATGGCCACACTCCTTTTGCTTCAGCCCAGGATGTGATTGTCTGTGTGGGATGTGAGCTCACATTGCTGGCTCATGTTGAGTGTTTAATCCACAAGTACACGTATGTCCTTCTCCACAGGCTGCGGGCCATGCTTCTTTTGATGCAGGTCAGGATTTCTGTTGGATTTTACCACTGAATTTTTGGGCTGCACCTGCACATTGTTAGCCCTTGCTGAGTTTTTCATCACCCAGCACCCAGCAAGTATTTCTCCTCAATCCATACTCTGCCCAGAGTGTATTTGTGGTTGGGATTGCCCTGACCCACGTGCAGGACCTTGCACTTGGCCTCATTGAACTTCATGAGGTTGGCATGGGTCCACCTCTCAATCCTGTCAAGGTTCCTCTGTGTGGGATCTCTTCCCTCCAGAATGTCAACCGTACCAGACAGTTTGCTGTCATCTGCAAATCTGCTGCAGGTTCACTTGATCCCACTGTCCATGTCAGTGACAAAGATGTTAAAGAACAGTGGTGCCAGTACTGATCCCTGAGGAACACCACTTGTCACTGGTCTCCACTTGGGCACTGAGCCATTGACTGCCACTCTTTAGTTGTGACCATCCAGCCAATGACTTATCCACTGAGCGGCCCATCCATCCAGTCCATGTCTTTCCAATTTAGAGACTGGGATGTTGTGCGGGACAGAGCTGAACATTTTTCACAAGTCCAGAACTATTCAGAGCCTTTCTTTTTGTGCCCTTTTTATCCCCAGATGTTTTCCTTCTGTTTCTGTTGTACTGTTTCCCCTCGAGTAGGTACGTCTAGGTATGTCTAACCTTTAATTGCCTTTCTAGCTGAGCAGATCATGTACTTCATTCCAGTAGCAAGCAAAGGCCAGTGTTAGTGCCAATATACTGTAGTGCCCATCTGTCACATTACTGGACTTAATATGCAAGCAGTATCGTTTGCCAGGACAGTATGCTGACACCTTTCCTCTTGTCCACCTGTTAAGTTTCTGCAGTTCTGAGACTGCAGGTGTGTCCTTCCTGCGGCACAAGATTTTCCTACCCTCTAACGTGTGGCTGCCAAGACTGAATTCCTGCTGGGTTCTGTAAAATTAATCCAGCTAAGAGTTTAATTTTTCAGGAAAAGAGAACCCCTGTGAATAGGTTGTCAGCCTGTTGTCCTTATGAATCTCAAAGAAACTGGTAAAACCAGGGCAAAAGTGGGATGTGCCTGAGTTGTTTGGCACTTTGGCCATTAATCCGCACCTCATGGTGATTGACTGTCACCTCAGGGTCTAGACCCTTAGTCTGTTGTCTGGGTTTTCCTCCTCTACCAATTGGAATGATCACAGTGCACCCTCAACTAAGGTATAAATGGGGTCCCACCTTAGAACCAGTTGAGTTGGTTCTTGGCAGACTGGTGTCCTGACAGTTGGACCCTCCCCTTGGATATGCTGTCCAAAGATACTTCCATGGATTGAGTGAGTCTCCGTGGATTGAGTGAACCTACCCCTCTTTGGGTGAGTGGTATCTTGGACACTGTGGTGTGGGAGGTTTCCCCTTTATGAGTGAGTGTGTCCCAAATGGTTCATCATTCTTTAAGGTTTAGGAATTAGTTGTGTAGTAGTTAATTCCCAACAGACATCCGAACTTGTAAATTGATTTTGTCAGAAAGAGTTCTGGGCAACTTTGGCTGCAGTAAACCCATCTTTTGATGGCGGCTTCCGTTTTGTGAGTGCCTCTGCGACAGAGCTACAGTCCCATAGCATCATAAATGTGTCCTGTCATTCAGTGAGAGCTGGGAAATATAGCCCAAAATGCAGATGTGAAAACAATTTACTGTTTTCTGGTTTTGAGAACACTGACGTCAATCTAGCTGAGGTGTCATTCCTTGAGAAATCTGATTGATTTCTTAGGTGACAAAGAGGGGAAAATAATTATTTTTCATATTTATGTCAAATTTTAACAAGGTGATGCAAAAGGGAAGACTTTTAACATCCTGTTGCAAGTAACAGTGAAGATGCCATCCTTACCACCTCTTCTTCTTACCCAGTGATTTTCCAAGCAATGAGCTCATCCTTTAGCCATTATTTTAGGCTACAGGCAATTATTTGAATGTAAATTATTGTGATGCTCTTTTAGCTCTCTGCTTATGGTCTTCTGAGAATTCTTTCACCCTCAGGAAGAAGATGGCCTCAGATTCTTTCTTATCTAGTTTAAGCTTCAGCCTTCCAGTGACTGCTTTTTCTCGAGGGAGAGCAATGGCCTGATGACCTTTCGTCCCTGTTACAGATACATTTCCCATTTATTACTTTGTTTTCCTGCATTCACACTCCCCTGTAGGGACAAGGTTACAATCATAAACCTTCAGGTCCATGAATTAACTTTCTATTTTCTGATTTGTTTTCTCCTTGTGCTAAAAACGGTGAATCCATTGCTTTGTGCGTTGTGGGTTTTGAGCTGAGTATTGCTGAACAACGCAAGACCCGTCCATCCGTAGAGGGATTACTCTTCTGTTGGAACACCACCAGCGGAGTCTTTAAAGAAATCTGCTTGGCTAAACACGCTGTTGTCATTTTACCTTTGCTGTGCATGCTTTGCAGATCTTTGCACGATGATGTGAAGTAATACTGTTGTTTCTTCTGTTTCTAAATGCCAGTCAGGTCCCTTCTCTCCCGGTATTTTGGTTTCTCTAACATGTGCATGCAGTTTGTCCATAGTCTGTGTGCTTGAGTCAGGATCACGTCTTTTCTTCTGTGTAGCACACTCTTCTAACTGTGTCCTGGGTATAATTCTGCGTTGTTTTATTGACCCACTTATAATTCAGCTTTAGTTAGAGACTTTATTTGCCGCGAACAATAAAAAAAAATTGCCAAAAAT
>JAAGNO010012671.1:15459-34726 GCA_033439905.1 Ceryle rudis | reverse complement strand
CCCTCTGTCCAGCTGAGAGAAGGGGGGAAGTGACAGAGCAGCGGGGTGGGCACCCGGGGTCCAGCCAGGGTCAAACCAGCACAGATACTTGTGTGCAAAACTGGGTTTTTTTTTTCCTTAGAAGGACTGAAAATTAGTACCTTTTCCTTTAGTCAGATTACTCCTCTGATAGTTTATAGGGCAGATGAGTGGTTGAAAATACTGGTTTTCAGGCCACCTTGGTGAGGCTGCACCATGTGGGGACACCAGCAGGACTCAGACCTACTCTCCATCTGCCCATTGCAGGAGTAAGCCCCTGTGTTTTGGCCACAGGCATCGGCAGTGACCAGATATGACAGCGCTCATGAAACTGCACTGATGTGAGGACAGAGCCGGGACTCTTAAGGCTTACCAAAATGGATGGGATTTAGGCTAAGGGGGACTGTGAGTTTGAGGACATTTGGGTGCCTAAGTCTCGTTGACCAGATGGCTGGGCTCAGGACGTAGTGCCCATGCACGGACCTGTCCTGCTGCACTGGCAGATAGTCCAGAACGTGGGGTAGTTTCTCCAGGAGTGTATCTACACACACCCATCATCGATAAGGGACAGTCTATAGATCAAAACAGAGGATAATGGGAGGACAGTCATTTAAATTATAGGACTTAATTGGATGTAAGGCTTCCTAACATCCTCTGAGTTTCCTAATTGTTATTATACTTAACACTGAATTTATCAATAGCCCATGATATATAAAATTACTTCATATCAGCTCATTAGTTAATTAATTACAGAAGGGACACAGAACAAAGCCAAAAGTAGATTGAGGACCCAGAGTTCTGAGTGAAAGGAACAGCTCTCTCTCGAGTGCAGTGGTCTAATTCCCGCAGGCCTGTATGTTTTTAAAGATACTTATTCACAGCAATGCAGCTTTGCAAAGTACAAGTAAGAAGGAAGTGAGGTCACCACACCAGGACCTTGACTTCTTTTAAACTTTGAGATTTTAGGGGCAAAGACGTTCCCAGCTCAGAGCCGCAGCTGACAGAACTGTGGCTGAATAAGAGAAACTACAGAATTCAAATTAATATATATGTACATCAAGGGGTTTCTAAAACCCTCTAAATAGCTGAACAAGTATACTAAGAAAGGAGATGCAAAGTTAATTTTTCTATGAGAGTGAATATCTTGCTTAACAAAGGAGAAAAATATTAGTTATAACTACCCAGCTGAGCACTCTGAGAGGTGTTTGGTGAATGCTTTTAGTATGAGTGGCTTTGGTGAGAGTGAAATACTGGATACTTTTCCCACATTATGCAGGAATTGGGTGAACTGAATGTTTCTGATTACTCAATCCAGCAAACACAAAGTCATTTCAATCCACCACATTTTGCTTCTAAAATCAGTCTAGAAAGGGACAGAAGGCCATTTAATGTAGCACAATGGTTGCACAGCGACCCTCTAAGTGATGTCTTGTCCTTACCTGGAGCTCATCCCATTTATTTCCCAGTAAGGTTAGGCAGGATTGTTCCCTGGTTTGTGGAGTTGTGTGTTTTGTGGTTTTGTTTCGGTATTTTGGGTTTTTTTTTTTTCATTTTGCTGGTCAAAGTGGGGCATGAAGTGGAGGAAAGCTCCTGCTCCAATCCAGGGCTTTTATCACATGGCAATCTTCCCTTTTACTGTCCAGTGAGCCAAAATTGCATCTATCCTCTATTATTAACATCATCTAGAGAGCAAAATGATTGCACTTTCTTCCCAACACTAGCAAATGGGTGGTTTCATTTTCCTCATCTAGGATCTCCATGTATGTGCCTTTTATTGAGCTGGAGACCCCTCTGCCCAGTCCGTTCTCATTTTTCCCTTCAGCTCCTGTGTGTGATATATATAAAAGTACCTTTACCATAGGGAAAAAAAAAAAAGTGATCACTCCACTAAAATGAACAATGTGAATTTTCGATTTGCTTCTTTTTGACTTATTATCTACAGAGAAACCCAAACTCCAGTGTTTGCTTCATGCTGATTATCCTTCTGGGGATAAAGAAAAGCATCGATTTTTCTTTTATCCTACTTTCCCCTTCGCTTCTATGCAAACAGTCTATAGACACTCTTATGTGACTTTTTCCTCCCGTTGAAGACAAAAGCGAGGATTTTTTGCAGCCACAAACTGTTATGATCACCACCGTTTGTCCCATTTCTCCCCCCAGCCTACACTTTCCCCTCTGGTTTCATGTGACGATTTATTGCCAAAGAGCGTATTTTCCATTAGAGCAGCAGAAGGGGGATGGGGGGGGGTTGGAGTACCAAACAAACTCCAGTGACTGCATTCAAAGTGTAATGCTTCTTATCACAAATAATTTAAAAAATGCAAGAACCCCAATTTGCAGCTAGGAGGCCCACTTGAGGGATCAGTTAAAATTTACTCCTTTATACGCATGCCAACTTTGACTTCAAAAAGACTTTATTCCCAAGGATAAACAACCCAATATTTGTGTAATATAATTAAGTGAAGGCATCTTTAAATGTCATACCAGCTTGTGCCATGCTTTAAATTGTTATGCATCAACAGAATTTAACGAGATGGCCAAGGATCCTGCTTCCTGCGTGAATGCGATAAGCCACAAATACTGTATAGCTCTTTAATAGATTGCCAAAATAAAGCATTTTGTATGCAAATTATTCATGGAGTGGCAAAGCTAATATAGTGCCAAAATTACGCCCACTGGTCCTCTGCAATTAGTAGTTAAGTTGAAGTATCTTCAAACTGCAGAATTTCTTTCAGTGTCTCCCAATACTTGAAACATCTTTTCATTTATGAAAATAGGAAATAGCAGCTTTTATTTTCCTTTTAAGGTTTAGGGTATGCACGCACTATAGCAGAGAGGTGGCAAGCGGGATCTAATCAGAATAATTGCACATAGGCTACCCGGGAAATAAATATGAAAGTCCAGTGACTTGCAAGAAAGTTGAAGAAGAAAGAAAAAAAAAAAAAATTATTTCCTCCTCTCAGCCTGTGCCCCTAAAATAAAGTATGTGATCCCTGTGAAGTGGGGCTGAAAAAGCTGAGAGATCCACAGCAAGTCCGAAGTGGAAATACCAGCATCTGGCTGGCAGCTTGGACAGGCTGATGGTGCCCCACCAAGTACGCACCTTCTCATCTCCTCCAGAAATCACCCATGGCCCCTTGACAGCTCTGGGAGAAAACTTCCTGGGGGTGCAGCAAGCAGAGGAGCCACCACCACAAAAGGCCAACACATACAGATCATTTAACCTATAGATTTGCTGGTGAGGAATCACCTAAAATGTTCTTTTCCAGCAGGTTCAGGGATAAGCCATCCACAACCAGAAGTCTCTGGTTTCAGGTGCACAAATAAGCAAAGGCATGCCACAGAATCACTGAATGGTGGGGGCTGGAAGGGACCTCTGGAGATCATCAAGTCCAACCCCCCTGCCAGAGCAGGGTCACCCAGAAGAGGTTGCCCAGGATCATGTCCAGGTGGGTTTTGAAAGCCTCTAGGGTAGGAGACTCTGCCACTTCTCAGGGCAGCCTGTTCCAGGCTCTGTCACTCTCACAAGGAAGAAGTTTTTCCTCATGTTGAGGTGGAACTGCATGTGTTCCAGTTTGTGCTTGTTGCCCCTTGTCCTGTCACTGGGCACAGCTCAAAAGATACTGGCCCCATCCTCTTGACACACGCCCTTTACTTACTGATACACTTTGACTATACAGCTGGGAAATACTTGCAAAGCTCTCACTTTTTCTCCCCTGAAGAGCAGCAACAGGGATCCTTAGCAAGGAAGGGAAAGGACGGAAAAAGGATTTTCCAATCTTCACATTTCCAGTAGAAAACCTCTTTCCCTCTTCTTAGCTCTTCAAGATCTAGGGCGAGTGAGACAGCTGTGCAAAGTGGGGGAAAGCAGAACGGCTTCTTGATAGAGAAGTTTTCTGAGAAACTTTGAACAGTTGAATTAGGCAACTGCAAAGTATTCAAGGCAACTTTTACCCTCTTTGGTGTCACTTGCAATAGTGCGTGGAGATGAAGCTCGGTGAAGAAGTGGAGGAGCAGGTGAGTCCTGTAGATCATGTCCCAGTTCTGTAGAGTTAACACCAACTGTATTTTTCATTTACAACCTAATCATCAGAAGGCTATAGCAGATGTCAAGGGCCTGGGACAGTGATTTAAGGAGTCTGTGTCAAACCGCTTGGACCTAGACGGCCTTTTGAAGCCAACCTGGAGGATTTACTACCAGCTAAACAACAAATGTAATTTCAGTCACAAACTGTTTTATGAAATGTTGTGGAATATCATAAACAACGCTATTCAGTCTCATGAACTCCAAAACCTGCAATCGACAGCTTTCTCTTAACCTGGAAGGCAGTGGGGGGGACCCAAACCCAACAGCCCTCTCCTCCGTAATTGGATATCAAGGGATGAAACAGAGAGCAGAAACCAGCAGCCCCTTGGAAAACAAATAAAAGCAGCTACCACCGTTAATAACAAAGAGCGTGCATTTTGTCTTTTTTTATAGTGATGCTGGTTTCAACGTGTCCTGTTTTATAGCACCGCGGGTTTAAAGGTCCACCCCGCAGAGGGGAGAGCTTTGCCACAGCCTCTCTCTGGACAAGATCTGGTGGAAGGCACGGGGATGGAACTGCCCCGGCACCTCCATCTGCAGCCCTTGGCCGTGGGGAGAACTCGCCAGATGCTATTGGTCTGGGTCCCGCGCTGACAACTTGTCATCGAATGCATTAAAAAAAAAAAACCCAGAAAAAAACCAACCCCGGCAACCAATGAAAATCAATCTTCTGATGCTCGGCTGCCTTAAATACCAGTAGAGCAAACAAACAGCCCTAAACAATACAGCAGAACCCATATATCAATTACCCTAAATGCTCAAGCATTTTTACTTCACAGCCTGCAACATCCGACTGTGGTACCCGCACCCACTGCGCCGAGATGATAATGGTGCCGCATTGTTCCCGGGCGCCTGGCGGCCAGATAAGGGCTGCCTGCGCTTAGATGATAATGAAAGTGGGCAGACTTAACATTGTGATTGGAAAATTTCTTGGGTCTCAGAAAAAGGTTCTATTAAGCCCACTGACCCCAATTGAATATTAATTAGCTAATTAACAGATTTATTGTTCCACGCAATTTCTGGAGAGGCAATTTTTTTTCCAAGTGCCATTATTTTTTTAAATTATTTTTTGCATTGTGTATAATTGAATCTTTGCAGCTGCCAGCATCTTCTGCATGATTTGGCAAAAAAAAGAAAGAAAAACACTTATAGCTTTCCCTTTTTTTTTTTTTTCCCAGACTTGAATGTTTCCAATCGCTTTAGTGAGCGTTTGGGGGTGGAGGAGGAAGGGAGGGGGAAAGGCAGCTGATTTATGTTGCATTCTACTGATTTATTTATTCTTAAAAGCTTAACTTAAAAATATCCACACTCTTTTTTTCCCCCCTATTATGATTCACTGGTCTATCTGTCAGCCTGAGGTTATGCCACTTTGCACTATTATTCCCAGGAAAGCCCTGGAGGTCTGTGCCCAGTCCCTCTTTATAGGTCCTTTTAAGCCTTGTGCATCTTTCCTCTTGTCTTACCTGTTTGCTTCTGCTCTTTTCTGCTCTGAAACTACTTTCTGCCCAGCTGGGTACGGCAGGGGACTTGGGCAAGCTGGTCTCAGCCCCTCGCACAGGACGGCCCCTTGCACGAACCACCACAGTTAGCATTTTGCTGCAAAGTATTTTTCTAAATACTGAATTATTGGGAAAGAGAAGCAAGATGATATTTTACCATATGGATGATTTGTGACCGTTTCGAAGAAGTTTATTTGGCACAGATGGCTCCAAGAGCCTCACACTTCAGTGAGCAAGGGCCCGTGGCGATCTGCCGCATGATCTCTTACCAGGGCGGGGGGGGTTGGTGTTGCAGATTTCTTACAACTCATTTCCTGCATCGTATCTTTTCCTAAAGAAGTAGGCTGTCTCTTAAATAACCTCTGATATTACTGCGAGTGCTAATGTAAGCACTCGTTAATTGTTCCAGAATTAAAAATCAAGATATTCTTCTGATGTTACAAGCTATAGTGGAAAATGTCATCAGTGAACATCATTATCCTGTGAAAAGTAGAAAAGGCAGAAATAATCTTGCATTAGAGAACAGCAAACATGCAATTTGTATGGTGCAAGAGAGCGTGCAGATCTCTTAAGTCCATACACCTGGGTTTAGGGCTACTTCTTGTGTCCAAAGCCAGGATTTGCATAATCTGCTGTAGCAAGTGTGGCTCAAAACTGAGACCTGGATCTTCTAACGGTGTCTTCTTTTAAGGCGTATATTTTTCCTTCTCTGCCCATACTGTAAACACACCAAGACGTATGTGAAACATATGGTTAAAAATGACAGAAAAGAGCCCTCCTGCAGAGGCCTGTGAACCTCTTCAGCGCTTACAGAAGTGAAATCACATTTGCCTTGTCCCCTGTGGACAGAAGAGACTGTAATAGAGACAAGCTTGAACCCACCACAGCTATAGGTGAATGTTTCACAGATTGTTCCTCCTCAGTTCGATGATTTTCCTGTTTCTTTTGTTCGGGTTTTTTTTTTTTTTTTGTCGTTGTTTGTTTGTGTTTTTTTTTGTTTTGGTTTTTTGGGTTTTTCTTAATAAACCCACCAGTTTCACGGAAATAATTCATTTGTAGCTTCTAAGCAATTCATATTTCTACAGCTCACAGATGTGCTTGGAAACCTGTGAAACAGGTCCTTGATGACTCAAGACGGTGGATCCACAGAAATGCTGGTTGGCCAAATTAAATGGTCAAAATACATCCATTGGGTAGGACTCTCGAGTGTTACAAGGGCCACTGGTGCAGATGATGGACTATATTTGCACAGTCACACAAAAACAGCTTGTCACCCCTTTTCTGAGGGGTAGACAGGCACTCAATGTCCAGAACCAAGTTGTATGACCCAGAAGACAAGCCACCAGAGGCAACTCTGGGCCCTGGCTAAATTTGGATCTCACCAACAGTTTTACCAGTCACGGGGCACAGAAGTGCTGGTATCTGTCTGCCTTTGTCCATCACAAAGATAAAACTGAACTCAAATATTCAAGTCTGGACACAGCACCCACATTCACAACATTTTTGCCCAGGACCTACCTGGGGTCCTATGTGATGTTCTTCACCAGACTGGCCTTAGCGAGGTGAATCGAGACGTTTTAATGAAGAGCTGCTGTCAAACAGCTTTTCATTGAGATTTCTCTGCCTTCTTCACAGCCATATCCTATCCTGTCAGGGAGGTGGTGTTTAAACCACACAATCATTTACTTAAAAATATTAGATGAAATACTACTGAGGCTCCAAGTGAAAACTAATAAAAACACCAAGAAATGTGATTTCCATTAAAATATAAAAACTTAAGAGATAGGGAAGGAGAAACACAAAGCTTGCACTAGGATTATAGAGATATGTGAACTGTGGCAGTAAAGAGCCTGGACTAGACTCATCAAAAGGTTGGTGGATATTATTTCATATTGTCTTTGACCTTCTACTCTAATGTAATTACTAGGAACAATTTAAATAACTTTTTTTTTTTTTTTTTCCCAGAGGAGGGACAAAAAAAAAGAAACTAAACCACGCATTTTCCATTGCTTAAAACTGGAAAACAAAATGTTTGATTGAGGTCATCTTGACATCCATTAGTGTGATAAATGAAGTGGAATTCAAGGCTGCTCCATTATCAAGGTTCATTTTCGTTGTTCAGATCTGGTTTTCCCCCCTTCTCTCTCTCCCTCTTTTTTTTTTTAAAATAAATAAAAAGACCCCAAAACAACCAACAAACCAACATGGCCTCAGACTCAAGGCTGATTACAATAATTACATTTTCTACCCATAATAGTACAAATGATTCAAAGAGTTATTCAGAATGTTTCAATGTCAGCACTTAGATAAATGCTCCTTCTTTCCTAGGGATTGCATTTTTTATGCAGAAGGTTAGTTAGCAGCAGCAATAACGGTATAGCTGTCAGAAAGCCCTGAATTTACATGCCCAGTAACTACATTCACAATTGTTTGGTACTCAGCGTGGCAACGAGTCTGAATGGGCTACCAGATAATTTATAGCTGCTCCCCAATACAAGAAGAACAATTATATTGTGTGCAGTATAAAATGGCCATTATTTAGCTCAATTTTTAAAAATTATTTGAACAAAATGCCTATCCTTTGCAGGGCTATTTTCTTCTTGGGTCTAATTAGATACCCGAGGAATACAGGATATATAAATTTTAGCCGGCAAATATATTTATGGAATTTTAATTCACTTCTTGTATACCTCTGCCATAAACCTTGTAAGCCTTCTTCGGGAGGTTTTTAATCTTAAAGGAAAGAAAAAAAATGTGAAAGAGAGCTATAGTCATACAAAAGGTAGCTGCCATTTTTCTGCTGAGCAGCAAGACCCCAGCTGTATGTGTCCCCTCTTGTACTGGAAAATTACTGTTGAGTGTTTTACAAGAACAAGTTTGTTTCTGCAGACTTGAGAGATTCCATCTACTCGTGGGGGGAGCGGGGCCAGCATTAGGTAGAGCTTCAGAGGGGCTTGAAGCAGGCTGAGGTCCACAGAACCCTCCAGCAGTTGAGCTAAAGCCTCCAACCCACCCCCCAGCCTCCAACCCCTCCTTGGCTTTTGTGGGAGCAGATCAAACGGCTGGGGAAGAAGCCTTTTTGCCAAAATTCTCCACATGGCAATTTTAGCATCTCACTGAACACAAAACAACCTCCAAACCAATTAATAAGCTCATGACTGCCCACCTTCCTTTGGGGGTGATGGATGCAGAGAGGCTTCGAAGCACCCACCACACTGGTTGCAAAGCAGGGAAATTTTAGCCTAGAGCAAAAACTGATTTCCATTTACAATGGGAAGCACTTTTCCTCACTTTCTTCCAAAGTATTTCAAAACAAAACACATAACCAAGTAAAAATCGGAGGAGAGTCAGGTTTTGCTAGTATAATTGGCACCTAAATGAGAGTTGATGTAAAGGAGGGACAGACAGACAGGCAGATGTCAGAGATGTCAGACTTGTTTAAGACATTGTCAGAACTTAAATTTTGCTGATTTTGAAAGAAAATTAGCCACGCCATTACCAAGATGGGCTTTCAATCAAAGTCTTAAATTAGGCTTTCTTCTCTTGAATGAAACCTTAAAATATCTACCATCTCTTTATCTGATCCAGCTGCCCAAGAGCTGGTGTTGCCCATCACTGCATAGCCGGGTCACAAAACATCGTGTTAACCCATGCCTTGGGAAGGAGTTCTTCTGTGGAATTGCATCTGCATCCATCTAACTACAGCAAATCTGCTCACATTTCTTCTAATGGAAGGAAAAAAAAAAAAAACAAAAGGATGTAGGGAATGCTGGGGAAGCAGCAGGCAGGGGAGCAGCCATGTCTGTGTCCCGCCAGCATTTCAGCAAAGCTGTGCCACAGCAGCTCCCACCTGCCCTTTCCTTCGGGGAGTCCAAGGGTACAGATGCAAGAGAGAGCTGGGCTGAGAGGCTGTGTTGAGTGCAATTAATTTATATCTCCATTTAAATAAAACCCTCTCATAGTCATAGCTTGGGAGGAGACAGCACCACTTGGCAAACAAAACTGTATTAAGTGCACTCCACTAGAAATGTTTATACTTTGTCCCTGAGAAATGTTTATGCTGGAGTACAGTATTTAACTTATCAATTTGAAAATGAATGACGAGGAGAGGAGTACAGAGGCTTTCTTATTTCAGAAACATTTGTTAAGTGCCTTTCATTTGCAACAGCTCCAAAGTCAGGGTAAGTCATCTTGGTCTAGAGGAGTCTGCAGCGACCTGAGCAATGCTGAGCGTGCTGGTAGGTGCACTCCAGCAAATGTATACCCCAAAAATGAGTGGAAGTTTGGGGAAATGTCTTCATTTCTGATTAAATTAATTTATTCTCTCCATCTCCTGGTACTGACTTGGCCTCAGGAGCCTAAAATTACATTAGAGCAGCTGGACCAGGGCTTTGAAGTGTATGAAAATGTACCCATGAGCATGAATTTCCAAAGGACTCTCTCAAATAATATCTCCCAGTTAAACTCCACGTTCCCAAAGATCAGCGCAACCCCTCGCATCCTCCCCCTGCATTCCCAGTGCAGGGTGCCATCAGACACAATGGTCTGTCCACAGGGGTGCGGGAGCAGCACACACCCCTGCCCAGCATGGGCTTTTTACTGTGGGGGCAGCTGGTCTCCTGCTCCAATTAAATACTTTTTGTAATATGAGAAGAATAAAACCAAGCTGTATTTACTACCTCAGTCTTTTTCCCCTGCAGACCGCATGGGATGAGTGTAAAACAGCAGGATTCTCCCTTTGGACTCGCTAGGGCCATGCGTGCTTCTGAACACTTCATTTAGCAGCCAAGAAGGTGTATCCCCACTCTGACAGCACCGCACGCCGCCCAACAATTCTGGCAGCAAAGTCACTTCTCTCCTTCCCACTAAGCAAACCAGTGCCTCCATGTTTTGGAGGCTGGTGCTTGGTCAGTGGCCAGCAGGCAGCTGTGTCTGTCACTGGCTTGGGTGCCACTGCTCCATCACTCTGCACATTTCTGGCCCAGCCATGGAGACCTTTCCATTTGCTTTGGAGTTCAGGTTTCAGTCCATGAAAGAGTAAATCAGCAGTTGAACTGGCTCACCTTTGCCAATGGGTCTTATTCCAGGCCAGATTAACAGCTGGGTCACTGGGAGCACATTTTTACTCAAATGCAGACCTCTCTACTCCTGCGTGCAAACCCTGGATACCAAACTGCTGAACTAGAGAACCCAAATTAAATTGCATTCACTTCACTGTGGCATCATACATAAAAATAAAAAGGCCAGGTGTGGAGCTGGAAGACACTGGTACTGTGTTTCAAAGGGGAACGTGCCTTTTAACACCTGCTTGCATGAGGGGTATGTGCTCTCCACCTTCTCTACCACCCACAAGCAAGGGTTCCTGCATTGGGCACCTTCAGGAGGCTCAAAACCAGGATTATCCCATCCTCCCCACACAAGACCCCAGCTGGCAGCTGCAACAGGAGCCCACATGGGCAATCCCAGCCACCGCAAGAGCAGTTTACTCTGATAAAAGCAAACCTGAGCAGGAGATGGTTTAACTCCCCTTCATGTGCTAGTTGGTGCCACAGACCTCAACTTCAGCACCCCAAAAGCTGCTGCTGATAAACCCCAGCTCTTCCTCTATTCATGCTGCTTGCAGGTACCAGGAGAGTCCCACAGCCCAGCTCCAAAGTGATTCATGGACAGCCATAACCACCAATCACTCCACCAGCAGTTTAATTGCCCCATCACACCCCAACAAAGCTGTGAAGCACCATGCTGCCAGTGTCCCGGCTTCTCGCATTTGGCACAATGAGGATGGAGAAAGATCCATCAGAGGGGGGGAAGTTTAAAAAGAGGAGGAATAGGAGCAGGAGGGGAAGGAACATTGTTCACTCTAACCATCACCCATAACCTCCTGTTTGATCTTTACATGAGGCTCCCAGAGAGTCAAAGAGAGGTGGTGTAGGTATGAATCCAGGAATGTGTGCATTTAATGGTTCTCGTATGATGAAGCATGACACTGACATTTTACCAAGCTATCTTCAAAAGGTGTTAACGAGGGAAAACCTGCCCAAAGCCAACAGCCCAGAACACAGGAAAGAAGAGAAATGATGCTTACTGGGAGAAGAGACACCAGAGGGGAAGAAGAGGCGCAGAACAAAAGCCCTTTGTGAAAACACGTGATGTCTCAGTGCCCAACAACGAACAGTGAAGGAAAGGTAGCCTAGTGCCAGAGGGAAGGCAGTGAGGGGTGTTCAGCTGCTCTCGGATGAGGAAGGGGAGGAAAAAAGCCCCACCTCTTCATGGCAGCCTCAGCACTGGGCATAGCATCAATGGATTCTTCGTTATCTCCTTAATGTATCTGCTCCTGATATTGCCCCCCTCCCCCCCCAGCTTTGCTTTAGAATATATAAGACCTGGGTGCATGAATCAGCTCAGGAGCAGCAGCACTGCAATTAAGATAATAATAATAATTAAAAAAAGTGCATGCAGAGTGTAAGAAATGTGCCTGACCTCTGAGAAACCCAGAAAACTCTGCAACTCTTGGGTACAAACATTAAAGGAGATTTAAAAGCTCGTCACCCTCTCCAGCACACGTGTCAAGGGCAGAGGTGGTGTAAGATTGAAGTAGAATAATTTGCAAAGGAGGGGTGTAATTTATCAAACTCTGGGAAACTCATCACTTTGCATTGGACAGAAACTTGCAGAAAAAATAGCCAGTGGTGACGGGCGCGTTTTAAAAGAGGCAGCTACTCGAAAAGTGCCCCGTGTTGCACAGAAACAGAACATAATTTTAACTTTAAAATAATTTTGCTTTCCCCATCATTCATTTGGTCTCTTCCCACTAAATGAACCTGATAAACAAAAAAAGAGCAGTTCTTTGAGAACAGCAATACGCAGCCACGGGAAGCAGAGACACGGGGCCAAGAGAACCGTGGCAGACAGCCTGGGCAGAGGAAACCCATCCTGTATAAACACAGCTCGCTCCCGAGCTGGGAAACGGCAGGGTCCCTCCTGTCACCCAGGGTCAAGATTTATATGGCAGGAGGTGGGGGGGCACAGGCATGCAGGCTTGAGCAACTGGAGACCCTTGGATTTATACTCCATTTGGAATGATAATGAGGTGGTTAATACAGAAATACAAGACAGCAATAAACCACCAACTTTTATAGATCTCGGTGTGAATCTGAATCATCATTTGGCGACCAGGAGATGGGTGATATACAGCAGTCCCTCCCACCCTCGCTCCTCTCGCAGCTCCCTGGGACAGCAGCAGCACAAGTTGCCGATAAATCCCACCTGGCTGCCTCGCGACCGTGTCCACAGGACAGGGCTGTTAATAGAATATGGGTCAACTAATCTCAATTAAAAGCATGTTCTTTTTACACAGAGATTCCTTTTCCTTCACATAAGTTGTGCTCATTTTTACCCCCGTTAATTACATTGGAATGCACGCTGGCAGCTGAAGGCAGATTTTGCTGCTAGCTCTAATGAAAGTACTAGAAACGACTTCTTTTCTGATGGGGGAGAAGGAGCATTAACTACCACTAAGTGATCTACTCTCAGGTCACAAAGGCATAGAAACTTATATTAATCTGTTTATAACTATGAAGAAAATAAAACACATACTTGTGGAATAGGTGTGGCAGATGCCTGGAAGCTCATATGAGTTAGAAAAAAAGGAACTGGACAAATTAATGGCAGAAAAAGTTCCCTCAAGGGAGTCATATCATACCATGACCCTCCCTTACAGCTTCCCCTGAAGCACAGACATGGAAACCCATGGCAGGGAGATGCACAGCCCTGGGTGCTCATCTGGCTCTGCTGCAGGGCTGCTCGTGCAGAGGTGCCCGCAGCCACTGCTGCAGACCTGCCTCGCTGCTCAAGTGCCGTGGTCCTGGTTTGGGTGAGCCACGGCTCTGTCGTGGGCCAGGAGAGATAATAAACTTCCAAAGTGAAATAGTGACTTGAGGGTATCCAGCTTTAACAGACAGCCTGACTGCTGAGAGCAGACCCCACTGGCAGCTCCCAGCAGCAGAGGTGCCTGCAAGCTGCTGCCAGCCGGGCTTCCCCAGCAGCAGGGCAATAAAAAATACAAGCAGCTTCCAAAAGTATTCCTCCTCTGTGTGGGTGCCTATTTTTCTGAGAGAGGTACTTAGGAACTGAAGGGATATTTCATTAAGGTAGGCAGAGCTAATCCTTCCCTGTTCTTGAGGTGGTGTGGGCAGGCAGGGCTGGGTGGCAGTGCTGCCCCCAGACCCCAACCCTGCCTGTTCTCCTGGGAGCAGAATATATAAAGATTTATATGATGGAAGAAAAAAAGATAAAATGTTAGAGGAAATGGCCCAGAAACAGAAATGAAGGACTGAAATAATCTACCCATACTTTATGCAGTGGCAATGACGTAAAAAAAAAAAAACCTGTGTTGTTCTTTGGTTTTTGTTTTTTTTTTTATTGAGAACCCTTTTTCTTCCCAAGAAAATTGTTTATGCAGAATCTCCAGAGAAGCTTCATTTTTATTTATATATCCATATATATGAGGGGTGGTAATTTGAAGTCCTCCAAACAATCACCTGTAAATTACAGTCTTTCTAAGCAGCAATATATATCCACAAATCACTCCCAGGACACTGAAGCTATATGTGAAAACATCTATTTATGTCACTCCAGTCAGAGGAAAAACAAATTGCTCCATTTTATATAAGAGGAAATTTCGTATTAAGATGTATGGTTAATTGGATAATAAAAAAAGAAGATCCCTTTAAAAGACCTGGGATGACTAGAAAGTTAACCTAGTGAACTCCTGAGCAGCGTGTGTTGCCAGGGCTGCGATAGCCGTGCCTCTCCCTGCTCTGCAGGAACAGATTGATCTGCTGCACAGTCCCTGGGTAGGGTGCTCATGCTGCCACACACTGGGAGAGCCTCTGAAGCACTGGGGAGGGGGCGGCCCTGGTACTGAGCACTGGGCTGTGGCAGAGGAGTCCCCATGAATGACTCTGCAAAAGAGCCCTGCAAAACCCGAGGCAGAGACGTGAGTGGAGCAGGATCAGAGCAGGTCACTGAGGGGTCAAGACCTCTCACCCCAACTCCCCCCTCAGCAGCCGGGCAGCCCCAAAGTCCACTCCTGTGACAGCCCATCACCATCCACGGCCAAGGTGTACTGGTTTGAGCTACTGCTATTGGGGATAAACTCTGAGCTCGTTTTACTTGCCTGGTGTGGGCAGGTGTTGCACACCACACCTCCCTGCTGAGTAAACATCTGCCCAAGCTGCTTCCTTAGGACTCTGATTTGAGAGGGGGTGAGAATCAACCCTGGCCAAGTCAGCACCACCAGTGATCTGGAAGGTACCTGGAGCTCTCACAGCCCTTAGCTTGCCCATGGCCATACCTTCTGCTGTCAACGCAGTGTTTCAGGGGTGTGAGGTTTCAGGAGTGCTGCTAGGTCATGTTACCAGCAATAAGGGAGTTGAGTTTCCAGGAACTAGAGCCTCATCACTTTTAACAGCAGAGTCCAGATCACACACGAGTATTCTTTAAAATACGCTTTTCTTGAAGCGAGCTTTTGGAAGAAGCAGCTTGCAAAGCCAGCAAATGACATCAACCAGAAGTGCCATTCAACAAGTGGCAGGAACACTTTAGAGAGGACAAACATCTGATGGCTGCAGCTTTTCCTCCCATAAATTACATTCTTGGCTTCCCTTTCATCCTCCTCCAGCCCAGCTGAGCAGTGCTGGAGTTGCAAAAGAACACTACCAGCTGTATTGGGTTGAACATATGAAATTAAAAATTACTGGACAAATGTATCCAGGGCACTTTCACAAATGCTCAGGTGAGTTTAAACATGAGGTTGCAGCATCCCTGCTTACACGGCTTACATCTTCATCTTCCATTAACAAGCAAGGTTTGCCTACATGATCTTTTGTGTTAGGTGACTATTAAGCCTGTCCCTACACTGGCTGTATTTTGGGGGAAATGAGGTGTTTCTAGGACCTTTGCTGTGGCTGGGCAGAGCGAGAGTGCCAGGGTACTCTCTGCTCTGGTGAGGTACCAGAGCAGCAATGGGTGCAAGCTCTCTGTTTGGCAAGAGAGCCCGAGCATGGCTGACGTACTCTTGCCCGTTCCAAACTAAAAGAAAGCAAAAATCCATTAATTCTGGACACCAACAGATTCGAGAAGAGCACAGCCCCTTGTAGACTTTCAGAAATAGGAGCTGTGTTTGTTGAAGGAACTATTCACTGTGAATTATTTTCTCTACTTATCAGCTTCTTTCTGTCCATGTGTCATGCTCACTTCTCCCACATACATGGGTATCAATCAGGCCCTGCTCTGCAGATATCACCAGTATCGCCCCAAATTCACAACAGCACTGAGACAAGGAGGCATCACCTGCACATAGGGGCTGATGGGAAAAACCCCCAGACCTTAACACAAGCAAGGAGCCTCTGCCACAGCCCCGGGCTTGGCATCCCAGGGTGGTCACACCACAGCGATGCTCTCTTGGAGCAATGCCAGAGCCACCTGCTGCCACAGTCTGTCTGTGGCTGATTCACAGTGGGAAACCAAAGGGAAATGTATGTTGGGGGACACGAGGGGATGGGGGAGCAGGACACTGGTGCTCAGAGCAGGTGGTGACACCCGAAAGTAACTATAAAGCCAACCTATGCTGGTATTCTTTTTTGTACAGCATGTGGCTCATGACTGCTACAAGTTCATTCCCCATAGGACCCCCATGGCCAGGACAGGGCTACAGGACAACCCCTGCGAGGCAGCCCTGCCCCAGGAATCGCTCTCCCTAAATCAAGGTGGAGATTCCCCCAAGTTCTGATCTTGGGGGAATTATGCCCAAAACCAAGGACTGTCCCTACCATAGTGTGGGGGACAGGAAGGGGACGGCAAATGACATCAGGATTGAAAGGGTTCAGTGATTCAAAGGTTTTTGGTCTTGCAATAATCCTTTTGCACAGCGCCACTCAGAGCAGACTTTGATTCAGGGATATCTTGTTAACAGATGTTTAAAAGAGGGTTGTTTTTTCTGTAGTCTTTGCCCTTTTAAGAGAGGTTGAATGTTGCTGCTGGAGCTGCTGGACCGCTGTCAGACAGCCAGGCACTGCAGCAGCCTGGCAAGTGCCAAGCTTGCCATTAATTGCCCAGTGGCTCAACCCTCCAGCTCCTTCCCCCCCTTCCAACTTCAGTCACTGATGAATTTTAAGTTAAAAGACCAGCCAAATTTATTGTATTCCATTAGCCTAATACAATACAATTTCTTTTTAAACAGCTTCTCACATGCAGAAGCATCCCAAAGTGATTCACAGCAGCTGACAGGCCCTGCATGCAAAGCAGGGCAGTTGATACCCTCTGCGCGCTGCAGCACGGGCTGTCCCACTGCCTGGGCCACAACCAGCCAGAATTTAATTACCCACAAAATGGCATCATCCCGCTTTGTCCCGGAGAACGTGCGGTCGAAATACAGGTGATGACAGCTACAGGGAGAACCAGAGAAGGGACTGACATGGATTAAAACACAGAATGATGGCTGAGCAAATCACACTGTGAATAAGGATGCTCAAGAACTTGGGAGGAGAGGGAGAAGTGCAAGAAGCCGGCAAGACAGTGGGTGAAGACTGGCAGCACTGAAAGCAGGAGCTACTGCGGAGGGGCTGGAGCTGACCCAGGACTCAGAGGAAGAGAAAAATATAGCACCTTGAGGGGAAAGGAGCCATTTGCCTCAGTTCAGGATCTACCCTGGTGCATTTCCACAAAACAACAAGCAATTCCCCAAAAGCACATCTAATAAGTTTGCTGGACAAGCCTCTCCCCTAAATTGTGGTCAGGGGACACTTAGATGACTTAGTCCCACCACAGCAGCGTGGCTCAGTCTCTCCCCAGCAGCCTGTGCCCCCCCAGGCGAGGGGCAGCTTTGTGGGAGCCCTGGGACCAAAGAGGGGTGTCATCCCCTCCTGGGGGACTGCCTTGTGCCAGGCAGGTGAGGAGGGCTCTGCCTCACTCACGGGAGCCACCGACAGGTCTGGCACAGTGGTGAGCAAGGCCAAGAGGGTCCAGCACCATCACCTTAAAGTGATAAAAATGACAGATGCCCTGCAATTCAGGGAAGGAGAGCTATAACACAGCAAAGGCTTGTCCTTTGACCAAGGAGACTTGACTTCACTAGTGATTTGGCATTTCTTTCCTCACAAATTGCTACAGCACTTAGCAAGCAGTCAGATTTACACAACACCTGCAAATACCATCATCCCGCCTCACAAGGATCACCCCATTCCCCAGGTGCACTGCTGACACCTCCCATGCTTTCTTCAGCCCTAACAAAAGCCCAGGATGTCCCACTGCTACACTTGTTCCCATCAGACACTCCCAGCATCACTCTTCAGGCCCCTCACCACCTGCAGAATATAAAGCCCTGAGCATCTTGCTGCAAACAACCCAGGCTGTTCCAGCACAAACTTGGGACAATTAAAGAGACAGGATAGTGACCTGTAGGAAGCAAGGTAGCAGAAACATGCCCTTCCCCACGTCAGCAAGGAAGGCTTTGGTTTAGTTTCTCTGGACTGTCTGCCTTTCTATGGCTAAATATGGTTCAGGGATCACCAGGGTGAGCTGTGCCACTGATAACTCTCATTTTTGTTAACACCTTGTCAACAAGAACCATTGGGGACCAGGAGCATGTGGCCTGTCACCCATATAAATAAAGCTGGTCACTTTCTGGAACTGGAAACTGAAGCGATGGTCAGGTGGTGGCTTGCAGTGAGTCCCAGCATGGAGCACTGCCCATGGCCACACTGGCCAGGGGGTAGCCGTCCCCGCAGCATCTCTTCTCCGTGCCATGGCTGCGTGGTCCCCAAGCATGCCCCAGTGAGGGTTGAGTGTGTACCCAGGGTCACTGGGGAGACTCTCTGCCCTCACTGGTGTTTCAGTGAGGCTCACAGAGAGGTGGTCAGGGTTTTGCTCAGGCTCAAGGTAGGTGCTTAGTAGCTTTTCAGGCTTTCATACTTCACAAGTTTATCCAGCGATGTAATAATCGTGGTACTTCAGCTGTTTCTAAAGAGGACGGTGACTCTGCAGGAAAAGACTTATGAGAAAGCTCATTCTTTATTTAAAAGCCAGAATAAAGTTCTCTGGGGAGAAGTTAAAAGCGCCACAGAAGGATAAAAGTGTGGGGCTAAGCAGAGTGTGGCCTAGCGCCTGGCTCCTGGCTGAACATGGCAAAGCAGCACCTCAGGAAAGCAGGGGCAGAGGCACAGGCATGGGGCATGGCCTGCCAGTGCATAGAGCTGCTGTGAAAGGAACAGAAACCACCCTGTGCGCCCAGGCAGGCACTGCGGTGGTGGCACAGTGATGGGTCAGCTGGACGGTCGTGGCCACGCCACATTACAAACCCGTGGAGGCTGCCCAGCCCTGCAGGGCCTGCCACGACAGGGTGGGGGCTGAGCCTGAGCTCCATGCCGCAGCCCCTTGACAAACGGGGCCGGACGCAGCCCTGCCTGCAGCGCTGGGCCACTGCTTGGCACATGCTCATGGCTCCCATGTGGTTTATCTAGAAGAACATAGAGTCATAGAATGGCAGAGGCTGGAAGGAACCTCTGGAGATCATCGAGTCCAAGCCCCCTGCCAGAGCAGGGTCACCCAGGGCAGGACACACAGCAACAGATCCAGGTGGGTCTGGAAAGTCTCCAGAGCAGGA
>JAAGNO010012671.1:0-12006 GCA_033439905.1 Ceryle rudis | reverse complement strand
AACTTTAAGAGTTTGGCATGCAAGTTTATCATCCATTCTATAGCCCTCATTGATGTGGAAGGATTAAAGGTTTTTTTCCGGCAAAAATTCTTGGCATCATCCCACTGATGTGTTTTGGCCAGGGAGGTTTTGCTGGGACAGCTGCAGGAGTCCACAGCAGCCTCAAAGCTATGGGGCTGTGGTCAGAGCAGTATATTTGTATTCTTATTATTTATATTTACTCCTAGATTAGTGTTTATATCACGTCTGAGATGTTTCAAAGTTCTTTCATGGCAAAATTGATCTCTGTTTTGGACACTTGCCCTCCAATTGCTCACAATCTACCAATCTTTGGAACTTTCGTCTGCAGCTGATCCCCCGCTTCGATCCACCTCTCTGGCTCCTGCTGCTCCTCCAGGACCAAACCCTGCTCCCAGCCATCACTCCTCCTCCTCCAGCCCTGCTTTCTCCTCAGACCTTCACTAAAAACCTTCATCAGCATCACAAAGTGGCTGCCCTGCCAGGCGTCTCAGTCTGGCCAGAGCCGTCCTTGGCATCCTGCTCGGTTTTGCTATTAAAACCAGAGCGAGATGGACAGACAGATGGAGTCATTTGGTTCCTGTAAGCTATCTAACGGAGCTCTGCAAACTGGGGTTCCCCCCAGCCCCAGTGCCTCTGGTGGGCAGGAGGGTGCTGCAGGGGATATCTCGCCCGAGGACCTAGTTCTTGCTGCCTATGGAGAGCACAGGGGTGCATACCCCACCTTCCCCTCCCTGGATCAATTCAAATTAGGCTTGACTGGAGTGATAAGCTCCAGCAGAGGAGAAGCTGGAGAGACCTGATGAGTTGGGGTGTGGTGGGACCAGCGGCCAGGGACCAGCCCTGCACCCAAATGTCTTCCCCTAGCAAAATGTTCGCAAGCTCCTTCTCTGCTACGAAGCCCTTTTTTGTGTGAGAGGCTGATCTTGGGAAGCTCAGTTGCATCAGGGATGTCAGTGGCATCACCCTCTGCTGTCCTTTCCCTTTTGCACATAATGTTATCAACTCAGAGCAGGAACTCGACCACTTGCTGGCCAGGCTGATGCGAGGCAGCAATCGCTCGAGCAGGTGAAAACCCAGCGTCCTGTAGCTAGGGACAGGGCTTGGCAATGCAGCACCCGCTGTGCTGATCAAGAATTAAGTCAGCAACTAGCACACACAAAAGCCATCCCCATCTCCAGCAATGCCACATCCCATAACCTCGTGGGTACAAGCCCCAAGCACCAAGTCTCTGATGTCACCGCCACAGGGCATCCCCAGCCCCGTCCCACTGCCACTCCCACCTGTGCAGCTCCACATGGCCACTGGAGAGAAGCCTTCCTGCTGGAGAGCTGCTGAGGAGCTGGGTTGTCTGGGGAAGCAGCTGCTTGGAAGGCTTTGCTCACAGTTTTCCTCCCTGGCCCACCCCAGCAATTTGGAAGTGAGGTGTGTGGCCCCACCATGAGGGCAGAGAGACCTCAGCAAGTCCTGGCACAGAAGCACCCCCTAAAAGGCTGAGGAACCTGTTGGTGGTTCAGATGTCTGCTGCTGTGCCCGCATGTCTGCTGAGTTCCATACTGGAAGGCATTTACTGTATATGTTTGCCACCAGGGAAAACTCCTGTCTCCAACTCAGCTGTATTACTGGAAGAGCAGCAGTGGTATCTGTGCTCTTGTGAACATTGCATTTCCAGGACCTGCTCTGTGGCTTTCAAAATCCTCCTTCCAACTCCCCACATCTTCCCCACAGCCAATTAGGGGAAACACCCGGCCAGGGTGGGGGTCCCCTCTTCCATGTGGCAATGCTGCGCGAGAATCTCACGCAGAACGGTGAGAGCCAGCCCTCCCTGGCATCAGGAAGCGCAGCTCACAAGCCAACGACAGACGGATGAAATGCAAATAGAGCAGTTCTTGTAAAGTAAATTAAGCTAACAATGAGGTAACAAACCACTGATAATATTAGATTAACTTGTTTGGCAAGATATGAAATGGGGTGAGCTGGATTGCTGATAGTGGAGGGCTCCATATTGCTAATGCTGCTCAGGGAAGTAAAACATTCCCCTGAAAGACAGAGGCACGCACCAATAAAAAAAAAATTAAAACTGGAGGAAGAGCCAGAATCTGTGTAGCAATTACAGCAGCATGGATGAGCTTGAGATTTTCATTGCCTTTAAATACTGGCTTGTTTTTATTCTCCAAATCAGCCTGTGCTGTGATCAGCCACTAGCCCCAACACAAAAAAAAAACCAAGAAAAAAGAAGAGAGAAAAGATCCTAGATCTTAACATTTCTTGTATGAACTCAAAACATCACTTTGATCTAAGATAAGAAGGCAAATGGCAGATAATTCAGGAGCTAAAGCCAGCTGCAGCTGGCAGCAGCTGGGCCAACTTTGGGAACGATGGAGACTTGGGCAGAGGGGTCAGCGGCAGCCGTGTCCTCAAGGCAGGGATTGAGGCACGAGCTTAAATGTCATACTATATGCCAGTGGTCACTAAACTGATTAAGCAGTGGTTATCTTTAGCAGTAAAAAGGCTATCTGCTAATACTAAATGATTAGAGTCTTAAATGCCATTTACTCTGCTCTGATTCCTTGAATGAATATTTATGCCAAGTGATGACTATAACACCATCAAAAGGTTTCCGTGCTCTGCTCTGTAGAGTGGAAGTGATTATTCAACAGCAGGTCTGCACTTCAGCACTTGTTTCTATTAAGCAAATTTGCAGTGTTCAGACAAAAGTTCATGATTGCGTTGTCCTCCTGGGATTCTTATTTTTAAAGCGATGCCACTTCCACCACTTTCCAGGCCGTGGGCTGTGGCAGGTGGGCCTTGGCCATTGCTCAGGTGCAGGAAAGAGGGATACAGATGCTGCACAATTTCTCCCTTGTAATTTTTTTTTTTGTTTTTAATACAAGACAACTGGACATTTGCCACACTCCATTCAACAGCAAGAAGCTGTGTCCTGTCCAAGGACCCACCAGGACCCAGCCGGGGCTTTTGCATGAAGCAGCATGGTGGAATTCCTTGCTGGGTGTCAGGAATTTGCTCTACACCAGCGGTGATGGGTCCAGGGGGCTGCCCATCAGAAACGAAGGCCCTAGACCCCAGGGGGAAGCAGAGCCCATGTTTCACAGCAAGGGCAAGTGCAGGAAGGCAACAAGATGCCATCGCATGTGGGTTGCAGCCAGGAGTGTTACAACCACCCCCCGCCTTCCCCAGCAGAGTGTTCCAGGCTGGCCCACCTCAGGGATCACTGAGCAAACCAAAGAGATGTTGGCATCCAAGCAGCACACTGATGGACCTTGTAGTCAGTGTGCATGACTGGGAGGGAAGTCATTCTTTCATGGTGTGGGCTGGTATGGCTGAGCCTCCCCCTCTGCTCCCTAGGCAAGGGCTTGGTCCCTGCCTTGCCCTGGAGGCAGGGGTGCTTCACTGGGGTTCAGTCTCAGAGAGGTGCTCTTCACAGAGGTTCTGTCTCACAGGGGTGCTCTTCACTGGGGTTCAGTCTCAGAGGGGTGTTCTTCACAGGGGTTCTGTCTCACACATATGCCCTTCATGGGGGTTCCGTCTCCCATAATATGCTACCCTGACATTAACCTCTGCAGGAGAAGAGTCCCATATTGTCCCAGTAATGCCCCCCATGACCACTGGACCTCTGTGTGCACCCTGCTCTCAGCTAACATTGCTAACCATGTTTCATTTCCTGCTCCAGGCTTCCTCTGCACCACATCACCATGCTGCCAGTATTGATGTCAGCCACCAAGACAAGACGTCACCACCATAGCTGTTTGAACTTGCTGGTTATTTTGTCCCATTTAGCAGACCATCACCCATTTTTTTCTCCAAGTTCCTGGGCTATGCTCTACTCCATCATTCTGCTGGGTTTGCTCACTCAGCCTGTTGCATTGCCACACATCCAAAAACCCCACCAAACCACCCCTAGCCCCAGACACATCCAAACAGGCCCAGCACAGATATGCCTCCCCTGCAGAACCAGCATGGGGACTTGCCTACATGGCAAGACACGGATCACACCAACCAAGTGTCATTTTTGTTTATCCAACAGTAAAAGGGGATTTCTCACACAAGTCCCCTCTCCTTCAGCATGCTCCTGCCTCTGGGGTGACATCTCTGTGGCTTTGCCGGCAGCTGCAGAGCTGAATTAGCCGTCATTAGTCAAACAGCTCTGAAAAGTTGCACTGTCCTCCTCCTTTCCTTCTGAAATAAGGAGACCACCTAAGCCAAGGAAAAAAATGCTTTCTGGAAGGCTTAAGTACCTCTGAAGGGTTTCAGTTTTAAACTGCTACCAAACCCTCTCCTTAAGAACCTGAACTAAATCTGAGTGACGCCTCCCTGCTTGCTTGGTGAGGGGGGCTGGTTTGCTTTGGTTCGAGTGCTCCGCTCCCATCCCTGCCCTGGGACAACACCCACACGCTGCCACTGTGGGTTGCCATCGTGAGCAGAGGCAGTGCCTGCCTGGCAGTCCCTTCCAAAGCCGGGCATCGGAATGTTTGGGAAACGAGCTGCTCCTTCAGTAGCCCCAGTGTGGCCACCTGCAATAGCCTCTACAAAAAGAGCATCAACTCTACGTTTTTTTCAAAAAGACACTCACCCTCCAGCCCCAAAAGGCACTAAAATGGAATAGCAATGAAAAGCCTGCCTATTCATAGATGGCTATAGGTGGCTATTCCATGTTAATGGGAATAAAAGGGGATGGGGCCACATTTTACAAGGGGTCTCCCAACCCAAACCGCCTATTTATGAAGAAAAATCACTCAATCAGTCCAGACGTCCGAGGCAGCTTCAGAAGACAGGTAGTATTTTGAAGCATCCTAAGCATCTAGTGGGATTTTGCTGGTTTAGCCATTATTCAACACAAGAGCATTTCATGCGACAGGCAGAGCAGCACCCAGCTGCACCCCATTTGGCATTTGCAATGTAGAGACCACAGGCGCAACACGGGACCAGGAACTGATTAAGTCACATCAGAAAAAAAAAAAAAGTGCTCTGTGTCTATTTATTAGAGGAAAAGGAGGTATATCTAAGAAAAAGCAAGACAACAAAATAAATAGAATTGCAGCCATCCTTTACAGCTACTGGTGCACTGTATTAAAGTGACACTCACCATACAAAGAAATGCATTTGGTACAGTCCAGTGGGTTGCACATGAATTGCATAACCTTGAAAATCATTGCACAAAGCATCGCAGCAGGAACACAGTTCAGACCTTTTCTCCAGGAGATGCTTCAAATCCAATCGCTCTTGTTACGTGGGAGGTCAAAAGCGCCTGGCACAGAGTAAGCAAAAAGGGCTGCAAAAAGGGCTGCTGCGTCAGCGCCCAGTCACCTTCGAACCCTGACAGCAGCTCAGACCTGGACAAGCAATGCCCCACAGGAAAACTCGACTGCCTATCAAAGCCTTGAAATTAATACTCTGATCAATGCCTGGGCACCTGTTGGCAGGGCTGGCAGGAGCCTGTTCCTCGCAGCCCAGACTGCAGCCCCTGTATCAGCCAGCCAACAAGCACTCCAGGTCGTGGAAATGGTCTGGCTAAACTCACAGAGGTGGAAAGCGAGATGCCTCTCAGCCAGCAGCTCAGCACTGCCCTGCAGCCATGGTGGGACCCAGTGACACCGACAGTTCCCAGGCATCACCCGCCCACAGCTCCTTCCCTCCCCTCCTACAGCACAGCAGGTTTTTGGACACGAGTCTCCGCACGTTTCAGGCGGAGGTGTCTGACTCTGCAGCAGCATTTCTCCCCCCAGTTTGTGTCTGTGAACTCCTGCCTCTGCTTTTATTCATGCAGTTTCCAGGGATCTGTGTACATATTTCTACTAGTCTGCTCAACATCAAGCACAGAAGTACAGGCTTTCACCAACCACGTGGGGAACAAACCACAGCTAAGATGACCAGGAAACATTCATAATTTTTAATTCACACCAGTAATAAAATTGCATTACATTTCTCATAAAATAAATGTTCCAGTTTATATACAGAAAACAGACTGTACAGAGCCCTCCCCCAGACCCCAAAAACTCACAAACATACAGGCAATGCAGTGCTCAGCTAAGCAGGCACAACTGTACATCTAAACTTGTAACTGCTTTGTGTTGGGGGGGAAAGTACTACAATGTATATAGTCCTGTCTGGACCAAGAATTAGAAAAATATTGCAGGCAAGCTGACAGGCACCCTTACTGCTCGCGCGGCCGAGCGCCCATCCCACAGTGCTTCAGCGAAGCAGGGATCGTTATTGAACCTGGGACTCGAAGCTCCCGTTCAGCTGCCCTTCCTCATAGTCCATCTGACACAAGATCATGTTGTTCTTCAGGAAAAATTTGTCTCCCACGCAGAATCTGGAAGATAAAAAGAATTAAGGGGTGTAAGTATGAACAGAGGTTAGAACAGGGTGGGGGATCTGAGGCCACGTGGGTCTGAAGGCAATTCTGGGGGCCAGGGTTTGATTTCCAGCTCTGCCAGCAGTGCCAGACCCTTGGGAAGCCCACCCACTTCTTCCTGCACTCCCCTTGCCCGCAGGCTCCGCGGGGTTTTGGGGGTCCCTCTTCCCAGCACTGTGCTGCTCAACTCCCAGCTCACGGCTCTACACAGCAGGTCCCAGCAGCGGGAGGATGCTGGGAGCGGTGAAGGGATTTGTCCCTGCAGCAGACGAGAGGCATCGGCTCTGCAGCCGGGAAATCAAGCGGGCGATATTACACAGAGACTATTTGAAGTTTTCACCGGTATCCACATTTCCACGGCTCCCTCGGGTGAGGCAGTATTTACACTAATTTCCAGGCAAGGACTGGCTATTAAGTCCTTCCTCACCCCCTTGTGTACAGTGCTGAACAATAAATAGAAATTTCCTGGTGGCTGGACTCCTAACCTTTATCTTCATTGAGCGAAGGGCACTGCTCTCTATATACCATGTAAATTGTTCTGTTTGTCTTGAAGTTGACAGAGAGGCTTGTGATATTTAACAATTTTATTTGACCATTAAGGTCAAAAAAGTTCCACATAGAAGATCGGAAAGGTGTGAACTGATAGCCAATCGCTTTTTCGCCCTGCCTGCTTGCTCAAGAATCAGAAGCTAATCTTTACTTCTTAAGCTAACAAATAATGCTCTTTGCATGCAATTCAGGGGATGGATTTTGTCCATCACGCTAGTGGGCAACGACAGACCAGAGCACAGGCCTGAGCCTCCCTGCCCCAAGGGCCGAGTCTTAAGTCAGCCCCAGGTCCCTAGAGCAGAGAGGCACCGTGCCAAAAGGCGTCTCTGAACCGAGAGGAACGGGTAGGCACCAGCCTCTGGTGAGGATGGGTATTTACTGGGCTTTGAAGGAGATGATCCCATCCTCAGGAGACTTAGCCTAGGCAGGGCTTTGGCAGGGACATTGCCTACTCCTCCTCTAAAATGCTTTCTACATTTGTAACATCAACATCTGCTTCAGGCAGAGCATCCCCCTAGAACTGAGTATTTTCTACTGCAAGAAGAGGACTAAACATTTTAGAGCTCCTTTATAGCTCCAACATGGGCACAAGTTTTCTCCAGCTGGACACCTGCTGATCAAGTACCTTCTAAGGTATTTCTAAGCTGATTAATTTGCCAAGTCAGCACAGACAGAACTGGGTATTGGCTTTCACTTTACATGATTTCACTGGAGATCTTCCACTTTCTTTTCTTTTTGACACATTAGTAGTTCTGAAGTTCAACCTTTCTTTGCGTATTAAAGAGCTAAAAATTAATCTCAATTTAAATTAACAGGTTTTATGCTAAAAAACTGTACTGCACAAACTCTCCTAACACCAGCCTCCCTACCAGCATACTCATGGTATAAAGAAATATACTCACAATAAATACCAGACACAGGTGCTTGCTTTTTGCTACTTAAGTACAATATAAATGTCCAGCAAAAGAAATGCTGGATCATCCAAAGATGATGATGATCATCAAAGAAACCAGGATCATCAACAACTGTCTCTTGCCAAACCCAATTTGGGTCTAGAGAAGCCAAAGGAAGATTTGGAGAATTAGGGATGTGGGGGGTGTGTGTACGAATGAATGTATCAAAGAGCTAAAATGCACATTGGGGCACCCTGAGACCCTGTGAAGTTGCAGAAGGGCTTGATTCACTGGGAAAGTGACTACTCCCTTCTGCCTGCCAGTCCTGGAAATCCAGCAGCAAACTGGGGGCTCTTCAGCTGATGCACTGTAACTAGAGACAGCGGGTTTAACAGGGCAGCTTCAGTCCCAGTTTCATGTGTCCCAGCCCTCAGCTCTCTTCAGAGTGAGATGTGGGGCCGCAGCGCCACAGAGCCCATCCGGCTGATCGAGTTGCAGCTGGCATCAGCCAGAAAGAGGCGCTGAACCTGCCCTGCTGCTTCTACAGAGCCATTTTCTTCTGAGTAAAACCACCTTTAGATAATGGCAACACGAGCTGCTGGATTTCCCGCAACCCTTGTAATACTGACCTATTAGCCAGTTACAGCAGAGGCCAACTTTTATTCAGTATTGTGACAAGCAATGTTGACCTTCTAACAGTTAAAAGCCCGGTAGCGTGGTAGGACCTGCTGCAAACATGATGTTTTGGAGAATGCAGCTAATGGAAACACTGCACAGTGAGTAAAAGTCTTAAGAGATTTAGCTCTGACACATTTAACACTCTGTGTAGAGTCTAGCTATAAAAGGGCAAATAAGCTGGAAGAGAACTAGAGAAGGGTCTTCATAAGCAAATCCTTTTGTCGCTGAAGAATGAGGCAGGGTTTCCCACTCAGAACTAGCTTTGGCACCCACCTCTGCAACTTTTGACTTTAGGGTTACACAAACTCACTGTTCTTGGTTCAGCCTCCAGTGTCAACCTGCGACCGGAGCACTTCCATTCTGCCCTCTTGGGCCAAAATCTCTAGAGGATGTCATAAAAGTTTGTAACCTTCTGATCTCAGGCAAATATAATAATCTACACATAGCTCTATCCTGTCAAATCAGCCCACCTTTCAGAAACACTTAGCTCCTCCCAAACTGGGCAAATCCTTCGTGCATCAAGAAGGGGGGATTACCTGCCCCTTCCTGCCAGCAGGTTATTGTAAGGGAGGAGTAGCACCACGCTTTGCACCGAGTGCAACCACAGCGGGAAGAGGAGGAAAAGGTGCTTTGGAGCCTTTCTAATAAAGGGTGAAAATTCAAAGAAATTCCTGACAATTACAACTAGGCAGTACTAGGCTTTTCCATGAAAGAACCCAGGGTAAAGCAGGGGTTTGATGACAAATGAGGACTAGAGGGAATGGATCAAAACTAGAGGTGAGTAGATTCAGATTAGACATTAGGAAGAATTTCTTCACCATGAGGGTGGTGAGACACTGGAACAGGTTGCTCAGAGAGGTGGTGAAAGCCCCATCCCTGGAAGTTTTTAAGACCAAGCTGGATGGGGCTCTGAGCAACTTGATCTAGTGGGAGATGTCCCTGCCCATGGCATGGGGGGTTAGAACTGGATGGTCTCTGAGGTCCCTTCCAACCCTGACAATTCTATGATTCTCATCCTACAGACTCCAAGGCCTGCCTGTGCAGCCCAGAGCCGGGACTTTCCTCTACCCAAAGAGACGTTCCAGATGCTCTAGCCCTAGAGCAGGGGCTTGGCTCAGGCTGGAGAAAGCTGAGCCTGAGGGCTGAGCCTGCCAGCACCCTTCGACACTTCCAAGTCTGGAGACAAAGCCCACAGGCCACCAGCAGTTTCAGCTGCAGGAAGAAAGACCATGTCCAGGAGGGAACATCAGAGCTCTGCCAACAGTCCCACACTGATGACAGGCAATCACGGCTGTTGCGGGAGCACGTTCAAGAGGGGCAAAACACGAGTGGGCAACGAAAAGATGTAGTGTGGCTTCCGGAGAAGAAGGAGCCTGAGGCCAGGAGCCACTAGATGTCACTGCCGCCTCGGTTCTGCCACCGTGCCCGTGGCCGCTGCCAATATTAATAGGAGTTTTTGACCTCGAACCAACACTGCCCCTGCCTTCAATAGTGGGAGTGAGTAAAGCCACCTGAGCTACCAACGAGTCTCCTCTTCCGTGCTCTGACACCAACCAGCTGCAACCCTGTTCATCCCCAGGAACGACGACAGAGTGTCAGAGGGCACGGAAGGAGAATCCGAGCCCAGTTTGCATGGCCTCCTAAGCTTAGTGGGAAAGGTGGCAGGGGGTTTGCAGCCCCACATGCGCCAGGTATGGCTGCTTCATTAGAGACCCCATGGTGACTTTTGTTCTAGGGCGAGTGATGAACTTCTAAGTCAGGCTTTTAGCTTGACTTTTACAGAATTAGGTTCTCCATCTTCCCATGAGTTTTGTCATAACTCTCACACCTTCATGTGGCATTGCCTCCTAGTTTCATCTTTGGGAAACACAACCACAAATCCAGAACAGGAACCCAGCACAAGCTTTGGGCCACAGACAGTTGCTACAGCCCAACTAAACAAGCAGTAAGAACAACAATCACTTTCAGGCCTGTCCTGGACAAGGGTGGATGGATTAGAAGGTGACACGGTATCACATCTAGTTCCGTGGGCTTCCATTCTGCCTACAATAACCAACAAACAGGGTGCTGGGAAGATTTCTCACAGTCCTCCCAAATTCAGCTGGCTACAGTAGCCCAAGTGAAACCTCTCTGCATGACCCTCTATGACACTGCTTGATGTGCATTTTATCCAACAGTAAAAGGGGATAAAACCCAGCAGAAATACACAAGCCCCACTCAAAATCACACCACCAAGATCCTCTATTAATAACACAACAACTTTAATAATTAATAACACAACAACTAAAGTTCCTAGTATTGGAAAGGGCTTATCTAGAGCAATTTTCTCCTGCCTGTCCCTTCTCTTCCTTCTTTGCTGTCTCCCAGTTTTGAGCCTGTCAGAAACCCAATTTCAGCAAAATAACATCAGTTTGCCAGAGGAGTTCCTTTCCCAAGAGCCTGTGTTCCGCAAAGCGGGTAGATCCTGAAAGGACGTGGAAGCAGTGTGTATTATTCAGCAGCAGCTGGGCTGTGTACAACCCTGCCCAGATCTACAGTCTGCGTGCTCCCCTCGCCCTCCAACTCCCACCAGCTCTGAGGGGATTTGCAGTAAAGGGGCTATAGGTACTTAGAGGCATCACCCAGGTCAGCCTAAGCAAGCAGCCCAAGCCACGCCAGCAGGCTGAGAGGCCCTGACAGGCAGCATGGATCAAATCTTTCCCCCTGTGTTGCAGGCAAAGGTAGAAATGAGTTTGTGTGTATAATAACTGTGTCCTCACCGCTGGTTGCAGAGCTGACAGGCAAAGCAGTCCAAATGGTAAACATTATCTCTGGCCCTCATCACCATCTCAAAGGCAGGGATCAGTTTACTGCAGGCAGCACAATTCCCGGTGGTACCAAAGAGCCTGCCAAAGAAGCACAATCATTAGAAGCCATTTTAATTAAATGGTGGAAGGACTAATTAAGCGTAATTAGCAGTATCAAATACTGTATTGCACCAATAAATAGAAGTTGCAGTCTCCATTTCGCTGACCAACCAGTGTGCAGCAACTTGGGATAAAACTGCCTGGTGAGCAGGCTCTGATTGTCAAGATGAAACTTCATTTGGTTTGCGAGCCTAGGGCTAATTTGCTGTCTAATGGAGAAAAGCATTAAACACTTTGAGCACTATTTTGGGGCTCACAAAATTTCAGTCAAAAACCATCCGCCTCTCTGCAGCGGTGGGTAGGTGCCGGGAGCCGCCCTGACGGAGGGGCAGGCTGGCAGCCCCTCACAGGAAGGAGCAGAAGACCTGCAAGCTTTGCCAACCCTGCTAGGCAACAATATCGTATAGCTCAGGAAGAACCTCACTTACCTGCTGTTTGAAATGAGAAAGGGCAATTTCTCTTGCAGGGAGTACACGAGCATTTTGCATGGCTTCTCCAAGAGCAAGCCCTGCTCCCTGGCTGTGTACCCCTCCTCCCACCTCCATGGCCCTCCCGGGAGCCAGCTAAGCCCTTCCACCGCGGCCTG
>JAAGNO010012670.1:106475-120624 GCA_033439905.1 Ceryle rudis | reverse complement strand
GATCACCATCAGTCCTATTGTATCTCCTTGTTAAAGTGTGCAATTTACTTCAGTCACCTTATAAATTACGCACATAGGACCACTTCCCAGTCCATTTCTTGTAGCCATCCCAAGCACTGCTGGCACAATGTGGCAAATCATCAAAATGCTGGATCACCCGCTTAATTAGTGAAATGCCCAGGAGCTGTGCTCTCCCATGGGAGCGCTCTCCTCACCAGGAATGGCCGAGAGGCACAAAACAGTATGGGCTGTGTATCACTGGCATCGGAGGTGAAGGGAATTCATAATTCACTTGGTGACTCCATCTATATATTGAAAAAGAGAACCCGAGCTTCATAGTGCTCCACAAGTAAATGTCTGGGAGGTAGAAGACCGGCACCCTGGCACATCTGGAGAAATAAACGGGGCCTGTCTGCTGCTTTGTTGTCAGCCCAGGACAGCGTTATCCTAAAGCAGGATAATCTATGCAGCATTTATTTCACTTCTTTGCTGCAATTTTCAGTCAAGAGCCGAAGATGCGATCCCCTTTACAGTTCTTCCTGCTGTGACAGCACCTGCTGCCAGTGCCAGTACAGTTGCTCGGCAGGGTTTCATCCCTTGGACAGTTTATCCTCCCTAGAAATACTGGGGTTGTTAGGAAGTAGTGAGCTATAAAGATATTTTTAAGGTATTAAATATTCTGAACGCATTCTAATTCCTGTTACTGTTTTGAAGAGGCCAAAATTGGAAGGTATTGGTTCATGGTTATTTGCATGATACATGTTATGGAGCCAAGTCACGACTTCGAATGCAGAAGATATCTGACAATTATAGTACTTCCCACACTAGTGTCACACTGCAAAAATGGCACTGCTGCACGTAGTTATCAGAATGTAACGCAAAGCATTTATGTGTACTGCTCGTCAGCAGCTGCATTGCTTTCTGTGCAGTAGATGTGAAAGTTCAACATGTAAAGTCATGTACTCAGACCTAATCAAACACCATGTACTTCATACATTAATTTGTTTAAACTGTAACTAATGTGTTACAACAAGATCTTACTCCTACACCTTATGGAAATAATGGAAACGACTAAAGCAGGATTATGAATTACTTGAAAATAGTTTTGAAACTTTTTTTTTAATTACACAAAAAAAAACCCAACCCAAACCTCAGCCCTGAAAAACTTGGATCCAGATGCCCTCAGACTCTACTTGTGATTCACCCCTCCCAAGCTCTGGTATTTCTTTCAGCTGTCACACTCCTTACTGCCTTCAGATGTTGCCAAACAACTGTCCAGGCCAGCTTTGAACAACGCACCTCACACAGTTTCATGTGGAACTTTTAGGCTGGAGTTTCTTCACATCCATGATGCCCTTACTCTGGCCATAACACCTCACACAATGGTGCCATTGTGATCCAAAAAACAGGAATGAAACTCTTTGTCGTCACAGAGGCTGTGAGCTTTCTACCAGTATCATCTGAGCCAGCCTTTTAGTTACCGCCGTCCCTTCAGTGACTCCAAACTGACTGGATTCACATTTGATCCCACATACACAGGATCCATCTCTGCATCTTCAGCTCCTTCCTGCCTGGTGCTTTAATCAATCCATTGGCCTGCAGACACCAGTATGCTCACATACCACACCAAGGTGCCACCCTGGGAGGTGATGAGCACTCCAAACAGCTTGGAGGCACTCAGCACCTAACAAGAGGTGTGCTGAAATGTGCTGCTTTGTAGTCATGTTTGGGAGATGAAATCGAGATACTACAGATGTCCCCTTACATGCAAGGTGTAGGTTCTTAAAACAATGGTGTGTAGTAAAAGCTGTGGATACAAACAAATTGATCCAAATGTTGGAAGCATATCAAGAGTGCCCTCAAAGGCAGACCGATAAAACACACATCGCTGCATGACCAAATCTGCAGCATGCTGAAAACAGGGATGTAAACAAGTCAGGGAAGCAGTCAAAATAGTAACCCTGAATGAAGAGCAGAGAAACAAGGGCCACAGAGGTTTAGGCCCAAATCCCACTGTACAGCTATCAAAACAATGGGTAATTAGGGAGTTTGGTCATACTAAGGACTGAAAGTTTATGAGTAAAACTGCTCATTGCTCATAGTAATATATATTAAAAATGTACTGTTAAGAATAATAGAAATAATAACCAACTTTATGGAAAATGATTGTGCTCCAAGTAGCTTCAAATATGCTCTTGCCTTAAACTGGTGGAAAGCAGCATATGTAAAGGAGCAATCTACTGCCTGAAATTGTTCTTTTTACCTGCAGTTGTCGCAAGCACTGTTGAAGGTTGAAAGACTAAAGGTTCTGGGAGTCTAATCTAAACATTAGATTATGCCCCAGGATACTTCATTGCATTTCTCATCTCTCCCCTGCAGAGTGAGTTTGCTTTGCTTGTTTATGTGGGTGTTCAACAACAGGAGAAAAAGACATTTAAAAAAAATAGGACAAATATAATAGAATTTGCTTCACACAAAACCTGTAAGATCCCAGTTAATGTTCCAGAATATCTGGGGGGATTTGAGGAGGCAAGCAGATTGAAATAAGGTATTAAGATTAAAACAATAAAAAACAACAGATGGGACCTTGGACATAAATCAAACTACATGTGATAAGCAAAAGACAACTTAAAGCAAAATGTGCTCCTGCCACATTTTATGAAGTACCATCTTTAAGAGAAGTCGTCATAAAGTAACATCCTAAGGCTTCATCGCGTCACTGGTGTTAACATGTTTTTGACAAATAAAGCCCATTCCTCAATGCCATGCTTAACTGCAGGCTTGTGAAATACTTCCACTGGCACACATAATTGCCTGGGAGAAGTAGGAGAAGTTGCCTGGGTTAACAAGTAGGAGGCTAGTTTCTTTAGGAGCCACAGTTAAGTTCACCTACCTGCAACAGGTTTTTTCCGTGCATGCAGATCAATTTTCTGAACACGTTAAAGGACAGCAGCAACACTAAGCAATAACCTTGCTGTCAGTGTCCAGCTTCTGAAGGAGAGGGGCAATGGAAGTCAGGCTTGGTTCACAAACATGAGCTCTTGCCAGTTGAGAGTGACTGGGTTCTACTGAGTGTTCTGGTTCTGAATGCTCTTGAGTTCTGTTGAGGGAAGAGAAAGAATGGCAGAAAAGGTGTGTTGTCCACCACATTTCTGAATGTTTGGTTTCGGTAACATTGAGAGAAGTGGCCTAGTTCATTTAAACAGAATCACAGAATTACCGAGGCTGGAAGAGGCCTCCAAGATCATCAAGTTCAGCCTATGACCCAACACCATGCCATGACATCACCTAGACCATGGCACTAAGTGCCACATCTTTCCTTAAACACCTCCAGGGATGGTGACTCCACCACCTCCCTGGGCAGTCCATTCCAGTGTCTAATCACCCTTTCCATGAGGAAGTTCTTCCTACTATCCAACCTAAACCTCCCCTGGCACAGTTTCAGGCCCTGCCCTCTCCTCCTGTCCACTAGTTGCCCGGGAGAAGAGCCCGACCCCCACCTGATTAGAACTTCCCTTCAGGTAGTTGTAGAGAGTGATAAGATCCCCCCTGAGTCTTCTCCAAGCTGAACAACCCCAGCTCCCTCAGCCTCTCCTCATAAGACTTTCCCTCAAGTCCCTTCCCCAGCCTCGTCGCTCTCCTCTGGGCCCGCTCCAGCACCTCAATATCCTTCTTGAAGTGAGGGGCCCAGAACTGCACACGGGAAACAAGACGTAGTTTAATAGTACAAACTTTAGAAGGAAGCTCTTGCTCATCCAGGGTGTCAGGGTCATTCTGCTCAGCAAGAGCATGCAGACATCTCCACAGTCATGGTTTGCATGGCTAGGCTGATGTTTCATAGTAGTGAGCCTGCCGGCTGTGTCTCATTCTTGGAGCAGAGACCAGTAAATCCTTGTAGCAGAGACCAGTAAATCCTTGGACTAGGTCTACTTGGAATCTTTCCAAAGAAGCCTCAACAGCCTACCCAAACCAGCAGGTCTGTGAAGCAGTGGTAGAAGGAAGGTGGACACCTGACCCTTGTGTGTTGCCTGGCTTTCCTGAACACACTTGCAACCTGACTGCTCATAGATGCCCTTTTGCTGCAGGAGAAACCACGTCATGACAGCCACCGTGAACTGCATGCTGGGCTATGCCTGTCTCCACCAAGAAGGGCAACTGCCTAAGCACACTTATCTCACGGCTGCATGCTGAGAAAAATCTCAGTGTGCAAGAGCTGCTGCTCAGCTCTACCGTACGCCAGCATGGAGCCAGAGGTCTCCCAGCTGGCATCCCACCAGGGGCAAACCATGAAACAGCTTGCCTTTCTCCCTCCTTCATCCCTCCTTCATCCCTCCTCCCTCCCTCCGCAGAGTTCAGTTCATCTGCCTGTCTCATGCTTTCCAACTGGGAATAGGGGAAGGCTTCACAAGTCCGCAGCTTGTTGGCCACTGCTGGTTTGCAACAGAACCTGTGAGTATCTCCTGTGGCTGGCTACTATGCTATGGGTTAACAAAGGGCCCAAATCAAGCCTTTTTGACACTGCTACTTGTTTCTGGCTGCAAATATCTCATTTTTCACTTACAGTTTCAGTTCGTAGCTTATGTAAGCAGATGGGAACTTCTGCTTGCCTGTGCCTTAAAAGCACATTTCTGTCCCTCATGATCACAGGGTAAAGCTCAAACACATGGTTTACTTGCATTCTGTTTTTCCAGAAGCAAACAATAAATAAAATTAGCCTGCTTAATAGTGATTTTAAGCCAACTGTTTCTGAGGCCTGATTCAGAATTTTTAATGGTCTTGCAAGAAAATTTGTGGCATAGCAACAGAAATAAAATACTTTCAACCTCAGCAGAGATCCAGCAAGGCTTCTCTCCTGCAGGAGATGCTCTGGCCACCCCATCCATGCCTTGGCTGCACCAGTAAAACTGATGTGTACAGCAGCAACACCTACCTCATGGGCTAGAGTCAGATCTACAGATTGCTACAATGATTTGTGTCAGATCTGATTTTCTTAACTAAACCAGAGACCCAGAGGTACTAGAAGTTGCTATTTACAACGTATCTGCAGAGCTCAGTTATTACCTTTCCAATAAGAGGAAAGGTGGAGGGAGAGAAAGAGGGAGAAAAGGAGAAAGAGATTGAGAAAACAGGTGTAATTTCGATATTACGGCAGACTGATAAAATACCAGTCACACAAAAAAGAGAAACCAGACTAATCATCAGTAACAAACCAGGAACAGAGCACCAACTAACCTTACTTCCTACACATACAGTTCCATGCACGTGAAAGTACCTTATTTCTGGTCATTCTGATTAGGAAATCTGAAAGCCCATGGCATGAACTTCTTGCAAACAAAGGCTGCACTGAGTGACAGGGGAAAGCGAAAAGGCCTGTACCATTCCCAGGAGCTGCTTGCAGGCCTGTTGCAAGCAATGGCACTGGTAAAATGAGCTGTACAACCTCTGTACCCTCTTTATCACAATGCCCTACACTATCCTTTCCTATTAGCTCTTGACAGGGACAACAAAGAAATAGGGCCAAAGACAAATGCTGAGTCCTACTGGTTTGCTGATGCCTGAAACAAGTATCTCTATCCCCTCTCCATGCACTTTCCCCATCCTCAGATCCACCTCATGCACTGCCCACTGTCTTTTGCCCATCATTTACCCAAACCGTGCTGGCTTTGTACAGGGTGTACATCCTCATTCTCAAAAGGTGATTGGACCATGATGGAGTGTTTTGGGAAGCTCCCGTCTTTCGCATCAGGAATTGAAATGGACTGGATCAGGTGTTTCCAACCTTTCTCAATATTTGCATCCTTAATATTTTACCATCTAGAAATGACATTTTCTCGGAAACTGCATAGCAAATACAGCCTTGTTTTCCTTAACCATCTTCCACAGATCAGCTGTCCTCAGGCAGCATTATTTGTTGTCTCTGTAGAAGAGGCATGAGCGATCCCTAAAGCACGGCTTCGGCTCGGATCCCCATTTGTGGATTTCTCACAGACTTTCCCTGTGGTATTTAGAGCTGAAAGAAGATGATCCTCTGGCATAAAAGCAGAAAACCCGAGTATGCCATTTAAATTCTATCAATCAAGACATTTCAACTCCTCGTTGGATAGAGGATGCCAGCCTTTCAGGCTAACATGAAAAGCTGAATTTACAGATACAAACATTTTGATATAGCCAAGTTTTCCTGTGTGTGGAAAATTAACTTTCTTACCCAGCAGAATGTGCTTTGGGTCATGGCAATGAGCAGATATCTAATCTCCTGCACGTGGAGAATTTCCATAGCATCAGAATTAGCAAGAAGTAAATGGGGAAAAAAACCATGAATGGAAACAAATGGAAGACTGACGTGGCTGCGTTCCACAAAGTAAGTTCTGCAGCTGCATCACTGCTCTGGAACAAAGGGGAATATAATTATTGTTGTTTACCTTCATTTCCCATTAGCAAAGCAAAAGCAGAATAAAAGTAGTTGTTATTTCTACAGGAGAGAGCTGGCCGAGGCGAGTGTATGAGATCATGCAGGCAAATCTATTTCTTAAGCTGGAGTTGGTCAAGCACCCAGTAAAAACATGTATCAATAAAATTCACCAGTAACACTTTGCTACTGCAGACCTGAGTCAAAGCTTCCCAGATGCCCTGAGGATAAGACCAAGCCACACCTGATGGGATAGGGCAGGACCCAACTGCTCTTGCTGTTGGCAAGGAGTGATGATTGCTGGGGAGAGACATCTCCTTCTTTGGTCATGGCTGCCCCTCACTCCCAGCCCTCCTTGGTAGCAGCAGCCCCTCTGTGCAGGGCCCCAGTGAAGGTGGAACTGGTATGCAGGAATTCTTGTTATTTCTGTGTTGATCAGATCAGCATCCCACCCCAACAGTGCTGCCACCACCTTCTCTCCCCTACTCCAGAGGCAGAGCTGCCATGCAGGGCAGGGCAGTAGGGAATGGGCCTGCTGTGCCCCAGGGAAACCAGAGCTTCACATGGTTCTCATTGCTCCCTGTGTCCCTGGTACCCACTGACTCTCTCTGGCTACAGCTTTGTGGGAAATCTGACATTCCTGGAGCTATTCCTGGGAGGACTTCAAAGGCCTCAGGCTCCCACTAATGTTACTTCGATCTCTGAATACAAAGAGCTTTGTAGGCCTGTCCTTAAAGTCCTATATGCAGGTAATAAGAACTGGCTACCCAGACTCTATTTCCTCTAAGCTGATGTTGCTCAGCCATCTCAAGCCAACAGCAAGCCACTGCATGTGAGCACAGTGCTCTCTTTCAGCGAGGGACCTTCTCCTTGTCAGTAACTGTCCTAATCTCCTAATACTTTTCTGAGGCAGAAACCCCCAAGGTAGCTGCAGATCCAGCCTGCAACACGAGTCTGGGTCCTGCTCACAGAGGGCTTCTCATGGTTCCTCCCTGTAGCCGGGGGTTTCTAGGTTCATTTGTGGGGCCAAGGTGATTTGCCACACAGGCAGGTGCTTAACCCATACACTACTTGCCTCTGTTGCTTCCTCCTTATTTATGACAGCAAGAACTTAAGCCATTCATCCTGTCTCCCTTCTTTCTCTGCATTTTGGAGGTAGTTCTTTGGCCACTGAAGTGTAAGACTTGCACCACTTTCTTATTTGCTTGCAAAAATGATCACTGTAAATAGAGAAAAATGAATTAACAAAAAAATTAAGTAGGGATGAGAGATACAAACAGTTGAGGTGTGGGATGGGTCCCAACTCTCTGTGTATAAAGGAAGGTGCTGGAACAAGTGAGGTCCTACAACACAGTCCTCGGTGTTTTCAGGTGCAAGATGTGTCTTGCAGCACTGTAGGGTCTGGGAAGCTTATACCACAGAGTTGGTGATAACATGGAACCCCTTCCCAAGACCAAGACAAACCCAGGAACACTGTGGGTAGAACCAAAGAAAACAGGAGATCACCACTCAGATTACATGTCATTCGGTTGAGTTTGGTTGCACTTTGTGTAAGACTCAAAGCTGCGGTAACCATTGCCCAAGTGAACTTGCATTGTGGTGGTAGCATGACCCCAGCCAGCACAGCTCAGTTTGTGATCCAGATGGAGAACTGAGTTCCTTCCACGTACACTAGCAGTATGGCTGCCTCAGAGCTCAGGTAAGATAAAATATTTTCCCTCTGGTCAGGAGGGGAAGATGACTTAGTGGGGGTGATACTTAGTACTCGGGACCATTTTGCATTAATATCCCTTTGTTCTCCACAGGGACAAGCTCCATGTGCTAAAGCCTCAGCATCCTGCTGCCTGCCTTAGCGACAATCAGGCCATGGAGCGCTAACTCCCTCACGCTTAGCAATGGTCACAAAGGAGATGAAACCGATGAGGTCCAATGAACAGCGTCACCTGTGTACAGGTACAATGTATCTACCATTTGCATGGTGGCAGTTCCAGTTAATGGCTCAGCTTGAAGTTCCCCACAAGCGTGACTGGAAAAGGAGAAACTAGAGGAAGAGCTCTTCATTGCAAAGTAAAAACAATCCCAGTCAACTCCTTCAAAATGAAGCTTTTGCATCAAGAGTTGAAAAGCACCAGGAAGCAAAACAAAGAAGACTGCAGTGGAAAAAGGACCCGTCTCTTCCAGCACCTTACTCAGGAGGCACAGCAGGCAAACTTCTGGGTCAGGCCAGTCAGCTGGGAAAATTTCCAGGGTCCTCCTATTGACTTAAGATATGTCTTCTAGTGAAAGCTCCTGCTTGTATGCCGTGACATGGTCTCCTCATGGGTATAGAAAAGAGTGCAATAGTTTGTGTGGGTAGAATAGGGGGTTATTTTAATTCCTGTCTCAGCTGCAAAGGTTGTTGCTTGCTGTGTTCCTCTCCCTCCTGTGCCTGGTTGCCATCACTTCTGCACTCTACTCAAGTGCAGCCCAACTAAAAGTGAAGGAGAAAAGCATTTTGTTTAGCACCTCATTCTCCTGTTTTCTTCCTTTTTTTTTTTCTTTTTCTTTTTTCCTCCCCCCCTTTTGTTTTTCTGCATTTAAACACCTAGCAGACAGACAAGGTATTACAAGAGGCTGTAAGGCCTGCTTTGGAACTCCTACAAAACCGTACTTAGTTGCCCATACAAGCATCTTAACTGTCCAACTGGTAACAAGGGGCGAAAAAGTAAGCAGAGGCACTGCATCAATGTAGCAATGACAAGCCCTAATTATTTCACACCATTATCTGGTAACAGTGCAGTGTGCAATCTGTCACATGCCTAAGGTGTCTGAAAGTCCTATTCAGCTCTCAGTGATGAAGTAGTTCCTTATCCTGCAGCCAACAAAACACAGCTGCAACAGGGGTTTTCCTCTCATGGCCAACAATATAAAACCCACAAAAGACCATGCTTTTTGTCATTAATATGATCTTTAATAAATGGAATAATGCACCATTTTACAGCAAGCCTTTTCTTTTAGACCTAAAGAATAGCCTTTTAAATGTTCTTATCCAATGTCTCTGTATCAATACAATCTCTTTATTTAGGTTTATATATAACAAAGCAATTCTTACAAGTATTCATAGAAAACTCTGTAGTGGCTTTAACAATGTCAGCTTTCATAGTGGCATCCACAGATGATTAAAAAACAGAAATTAGCTTTTAGTTTCATACTCACACTGTTCCATGAAACACAACTTATACGGCATAGCAAGGGTATTGGGCAGCTTATACAAAAGAAATAACTGAAAGCAATTATTTATAAATTCATACATGGTATTTCCTCAGTCATTTGAAAGGAAAAAAAAAAACAAAAACAAACCACAACACAAAAATACCCGTCAACAAAAGGGTTCTGATGAGACTCTATATTCTAGGGTTTCTCCCCTTATCCCCTAGAAAAGCTTGCTCAGAAAGTGATGCTCTCTTTACAGTCTTTTGTAAGGAAAATGGCAGTTTCACATCTCCTCATTTGAGCTTCTACAGAAGACCAAACCCTACAAAGCAGTCTTGCCATGTTCATTTTCCTTTTATATTGCATTTGAGGGGAAAATAATCAACAGCAATTGTAAAATGAGATTCCAGCTTATATAAATGTGAATAGAGCACACTTCCCTCTAGAGACAAAAAGCAGACAAGAAACATTACATACAAACCTTTTTAAATACATCTCAACAGCATGAAAGAGAGAAAAGGGTCACAAATCAGGAAATTCAAAAGTGACAAATGAAAGTCAGCTATAACTTGGACTTGCTCGTTTCTTTGTACTTGTGACTTTTTACAAACTACAGAAACATGAACTGTTTTCTTTTGAATAAGCAAGAGTGAAGTGTTATACTTCATCATACAGTTCTGAAGCACAAAAAAGTGAATCAAGTGCTCTAGAAATAAACCTCGCACATTTTTGCTGTCTTAAAAACAAGTGAATGGGCTACAAAAATTGACTTTTGAGAGACCTTGAAACTAGGAAGTTATAAAGGCTAATTTTTTACGCTTTAAAATAGTTACCAGGCAAGACGCTATGCCTCCGATTGAAGTAAGCTCCTGTAATTTATCTGCAGAAGCCTGCAATAAGTTTGAAGAAATCCTTCCGTACTGTGACAGTCACTGTGTCTGTTGAAGCATGACGTATGTGTTGAAGTTAATCAGCTGAATGACTTGCAAATGTACACAATTGCTGATCCATAGGCTTTTAAAAATAGCTGATAATTACAAGATAAATTAACATAACTCCAACTAGTTCCAGCTTATTATGCACATATGTATATTAAACTACAGTGAAATAAATAGAAATGGCCACGAGAAGTAACTCATATCAGTAACGCACCACAGCAGCCACTAAGTCAGACCTGCATGAAGCCCAAATCAAAACTACAGGGCTCTGGTGTAAATAAGGATTTATCTTGAAACCTTCCACTGCCAGTCCCACTGATGCAGCTCCACATCTTGACAGTCACCACAGCTGCACTGGTACTGACTGCCTGAAGCAAGGTAGGTGTCAGCTAACACCCCTCAAGACATCCGGTCCCACATTCCACCTTAGCTTTCCCAGGGCTAATCCTCTGGAGAAATTTCTAAAATCACTGCCAGTAAACCCCAACCCTCCTTTGCTCATAATCAATGGCAGACTCCTCCTTCATTCCACAGCATTCATATCTCAGGCACCAGCTGATTAGATGTTGATTTCCCCAGACAGACCTGTGCCAAACGTAACACCCACTCTGATTTGCTGGAGTGCCTGTATCTGGTATCTGCAGAAGTGCAAGTTCTGCTACCGCTCTTACTCAGTACAGGAGAAACCGCAACATGCGAAATCAGCTTTGCTACTATTTCCCATCAAAACTGAACCTGCTTGGGGGATCAAAAAAAGGGATGCATTTCTACAGCTAGTGTTGTATATGACAACAGAGAAGCCTAAGATGTAATTTAACTTCATGGTCCAAAATACTAGGTACTACTTAAAAAAGCCTCATAAAAATTAGCAAGTATTAAGTATTTTGGGTTATTTCTTGATCTTTAAGAGAGGTGCCTTAAATTACTCAGCTTCAGATGAAGTTTGTCATGTGCATTCCCAGCTTTCTCTTTCTCCTAAATCCGTTCCACCTAAACAATCAGTGACAAGTCTGCCAAGGGAGATCTTGCACTACCGGACTACATGCCACAGTCTGATCCCAATTTTACTGTGATACACTAAAGATAACTTAAAAATGGCACATGATAAAGAACATTATACTTGCTATCAGTGCTACCATCTGATGCTGTAACTCACAGATTTTAATCCTGCAATTTATGAACAACATACATGTGCATCTAAATACACACAGAGTTTACATAAAAATATATATTTGGCTTCACTGCAATATGTATAGCTTTTTCACTGAAGAAAGGCTTAAACAAAAAATAGTAAGCACGTTAAAAAAGGACATTAATATATTTACCTGTTAAAATGGCTAGAGAGAGAGCAGAGGGAAAAAAATTCAAGTAATCCATCTTTATGCAAAATACTAAACTGTCCAGTCTATAATCCAACTTTCATAGACTAATCAATCCGATTGCAGCTTTATTTGATAAGCTGCATCCGGTCCCATATGTACTGCTGTGCTCAGCAATTATTAATTTTATGATTTAAAACCAGCCTGCTTCAACAATGGGAACTGCCATCATTTTTATACAAGTAAAATTTACAGCGTAATTCATTTATCCTGCATTAACTATGTTAAGTTTTAAATTCTCCCTAATTAGGCTAATTATTTCCATACTAGCATTTCAGTGGCAGAATTGATATCACCTTTTGAATATTTTTCATGAAAGAAGATTTCATCTGATCCTAGCAATGTTATTAGTGGACTTTTTTTAACATTTAAAAAAGGAGCATTATTAGAGCAAAATGCACCGAACACTGAAACAATGGCACATACACTGTACACACACATATATATTTTTAAGCAACAAATCATTATTATTAAATTTGGCCCAATAAACTATTCCATACAAATACAGAACCTACTTATTCTCCTTTCTGAGGCAGGCAGGATTAGAGATTTCTTTTAAAGAAAGTTGACAGGTAGGAAGAGAAGTATTATCTAAACACATTGATGAGGCGGTGGGCTTTTGTTGCTGTTGTTGTTTATTTGTTTCCTGAAACCTGCCAGCATCCACCTTGCATTGTTTTTTGTCCACAGTGCACTGAAAAAAAACCAAAGCTATGTTGCCTTTGAAAATTAGGTAATTTTCTATACAGAAACAAGACACGAATGAATGGCAGTAAAAAAGCAAAACACAAACTCTCTCTTGTGTCTGAGAATAAAAAAAACCCTTTTTTTTCTTTTAAGTTGGGAATTTCTTTACCTTTAGCTATGCCATTTAAGTACATCTTGGAGTTTCAGGAAAGGTATTTTTCATACTATTGTTTAGCACGAGAAGCTATAGAGCATTCTAAGGAAATTCAGGGGAAACGTTGCAGTTAATCCGACTTGTAAATATAAATTTTAGAAGAAAATAAATATGTTTATGAGGCATGTCTGTTCAAATGGTTAGAATTCACATTCTAAAAAACATGTGATGTCGCTGTTTCTATTACAGGAAACAGAAAAAGAGACAATACATTAACCTAAGCAAGTCTTCTGGCTTCTACTTCATTTTCTAAAACCAGTAAGATTTTGGATTTTGGCTTATATATACAAACATCACAAATGTTTGCTCTAACATTTTACTTGAATTATACATTATAAATTACCATAGCAAGTATTCTACTGTTGCCTATTTGACAATGGCACAATTCATAGGTATTTACACTATCATTCTATTTTCATTTTGCTATATTTACCTTGTCTGCAATATACATGAAAAACCGATAGAAAATTCTCAACTTTCCTCATTATCTTTTTTTTTTCTTAAAAAAAAACCCCAAACAAACAGAAAACCAAAACCAGAACGAAACAAAACCACAAAGAAATAAACCACATTTGTCTCCCCTGATTATAATACATTTATCAACTATCCATGTGTCTGATCCGTAGAATTCTCTCTCTTACATGTATTTCATTTGGTTTAGGACAATTCCCCATGGCATGAGATAGAATTCAGTATCACTTAATCTACAGATAAAGTATTCTGTGGAGATTGGATTATGTGCTGTGAGCAAAAAAAGGGCATTACTAAATTAAGCATTAAAACCAATCTGCTAATCTGATCTCATCTAGCTGTGCAGAATTAGAATATTTTGGTACGTACTAAAGAGTTTGTTTTGACTGGTCTTTAAAAAACAGTTTTTCCCTGTTTTATCTATAGGGTATTCTGTGATAAAGGACGTATTTCTATCATGTTACAAATTATCGGCGGTAGATTACAAAGCCAATACTTTCTACTAATTATAGTTCATCCCAAAGACCTTCCAGCAAGTGACAGAAATAGATAAAGGAATAGAAACTATTACATTAGCTTGAAGAATGTTTAAGGAAAACTGCAGAAGAACATTTTCACCTGGTATTGAAGTTATTTTGATTGCATTGAGCATAAAAAGGTTGGATTGCCTACAAAAGCCTGGCCTGAAAAGAAAGGCTAGAAGACTGCTGCAAATCTGTTTTAGCAGAAAAAAGCAGCAGTCAGAGCAAATAATTTTCCTCTCCCCAGAGTGGTTCAAGTTAGATAAAAGTGTCCTAAGTATGCTTTTCAGCCCACATTCTGAAATGCTGATGGACGGACAATACATGCAAGGCAAAGCAAA